>JARHVA010011408.1:20000-42500 GCA_037957365.1 Torreya grandis | reverse complement strand
ATTAAATCAATTCCTATATACTTATTCATTGTTATATTAATCATTCATCAATCTAGTGTTCTCTTATAAATTTGATTACATCTTTGTTGATTAATTTGGTATAAATGGACATCTTTAAGAATATTCATTGACCTAATAATTCTTGATGTCAATTGAATATTCACTTGGGATTTACTTAGACGTTCTCACATTATATTTAACTCTAAAAATATATTTTAAATATAATAAATAAATTATATATATATATATATATATATATATATATATATATATATATATATATATACACACATATATATATGTATATGTATATGTATATGTATATCTATATGTATATCTATATGTATATATATATATATATATATATATATATATATATATATATACATATACATATATACATATACATATATATATGTATATATATATATATATATATATATATATATATAATTTATTTCTTCTATTTAAAATATATTTTTAGACTTAAATATAATGTGAGAACGTCTAAGTAAATCCCAAGTGAATATTCAATTGACATTATATATATATATATATATATATATATATATATATATATATATATATATAAAAGATACTTTACATTGGTTTATTAATTTGATAGCTTATTTAATTCAGAATGAATAATTTCTATGGGGATTTAGATAGAAGTTACATACTAACTTGCATTAGCTAAATTAGTGTTGGTTGGCTTATTATGCTTGTTCATAAGTACATAATTGCATTTGTAACACTTAATCCTTTCAACATTGCATAAACTTGATAGTTGGATCATGAGAAAAATAAAATGAAAGCTCCCTTCTATCATGTACTTAAGACCTATTGGGTTGCATGCAAGGTATGTATTCCATTTAAAATTATAAATTATTGCTTCTTAAGTTATGTATGTTGAATAGTGGAATCCAAGATTAATAATTAATTACTTGTATTAATTGATTTCCATAATTTAAGAAGGATCATGAGTAATGCTTTACTTAGATTATTTATTAGTTCAGTAAATGAATTAAAGGAAAAATATAATCTATTCCAAAATGATAAATAAGTTATCATATCATCTTAATCCATACAATGATATTTAAGTCATACACCCATTTTTTTCTTTACCTTCCTTTCCATTAGCTAAAATTTCTTACCTTGTTGCTTTGATTGTCAATAATAAAAAATTTAAGAGTTTCTTAAGTGGAACATTTTATTTGGGTTTCACTCATCTTGAAACTTGAATGGACTTCATTGTATAATAATGTTGAACTCCATGCTTGAATTATGTTGTTATATGCTTTTTATTTTTTGCTTATCTACTTGAATAGCAAATGAATTCTTAACATATTAATGTCTTTAAAGTATTCATTTATGAAATGTTGTATGAAATGAAAAGAGTTCTTTCTTATGAGGATACCTGATTTGAGTTCACTATTACTGGTTGCATAAGTTTTTCTTTTATATAGGAAATACATATTTATTTGCTTTAATTCCTTACTTTTATTATAGCATTAGTTATGCCAATCTAAATAGCTATATAGATTATGGAATGGCAATGTTGAGTAATAACTATGTCATAAACTATTATAAACATCCATGTTTTATATAAATGGTGTACGAATATTACAATGACATTAAAGGTTGAAGAGTATTATAACCCAGTCAGTATCACTAAAGAATCTCATACTTAATCTATTTTCTCTTATGCTTTAACATAATTATTTGTATGAATAAATCAAAAGCTACAAGTGTTGAATTGATTTTGTTTTCTGATTTTAAGTGCTTATTTAAGTTATATAGCATGTATCTTGATCTAATCCCATTATTAACCTAAACAATGACTTAAAATATATCTTTCTTAGTTAAACCAATCCTTTAACTTAACCATCCTTGAAGGGGACTCAAACTCACTAGGGAGAGTGAGGTATTTATGCAGGGTTATGGACTTAGAAACAGTCTTATGAGGAAGTATGAGTGCACTTATGGCACTTAGGACTTACCATTATATGCATACATTGATACACCCTAAATTCCATAATCCTTCTAAAATAACAACCAGCTTCCCCATAATATATTTTATGTCTTACCTCTAGCGAATTGCCTCATTTCCCCTCCTTTGGTTCCATTTACATATGTGTGTAGTGAATTTAATGTTTTATTTACATTATCAAGAATTTTAAGAGAGCCTAAGACATGACCAAATCATACTCTGATATATGATTCTAAAGAAAAAAATTTGGGGTTACTTTATTTGGTATCAAAGCATTTTTCTACTCTAGGGAACTCTGAGAACAAGAACTTTCCTTTAAACAATTTTATTCTCTAAGTTATCACTTATGATTTCTAAAGATGGTTAGAACACAATCAAATGGAGGTAAAATCTATAGAAATACTCTAAATGTCAACCCAACTAGGGGCAGAGATTGAGGGCATAAAAGGGGTCATCAAATATACATCCCCATTCACAACCTAGATGAATTATCTATGAATAATGCTAACAAAAATATTGAGGCACCTCATGCTAAAGCAGTTAGTGGGATTCCAACCAATAAGCATGAAAAAATCCTTAATGGAATCTTGATATCCCCTGACACTTTTCAAGGAAAGATTGACAACTAAGAATAAATATTGAATAATCTTGAGGGGATATCCCAAGAGGAAATACCCAGATTAAAAATAGGATATGTGGAAAGACCTATAATTCAAGAACTGCTTTTGACCACCATTGACCCAATTATCAAAGAGCTAAAGAATATTCCACTATCTACATTTTTAGGTGAATAATTAAGTGATATAACTGATGCTTGGTTGGTACACTTACAAAATTACTTCAATTTGTATAATATACCTTCCAATGTGAAAGATAGAGTAACATCCTATCAGCTAGTAGGACCCATAGTATTATGGTGGAACCACCTTTGTGTTATTGAAGGGTATCAACCTTCAAACCTATCTTGGTCTATTTTTGAGACTCATTTCCATAAAAGGTTCCCAAATGCAAATTATAAGGACAAAAAATTAATTGATTTTTAGCTCTTAAAACAAGATAACATGTCTATTGTTGAATATGAGAACAAGATTTTGAACTTACTACATCATGTGAATTATATGCATGATGAAGAATTTAAGATTACTAAATTCAAGCATGGGATTAAGGAGATTTTGATGCATGATGTTAACATGATAAATCCAAAAATATTGGTTACATCCATAAAATTACCATATAGGGTAGAGGAAAAAGAAAAGTCTCCCCAATAGGCAAGATAAGAATTTAAGTCAAACAAGTAGCAGTTGAGATCCAAGAACTTTTATCTTGTAAACAAAAACTTTAGGAAATATAATATTAATCATAGATTTCCAAGAGGTAATATGAATTTCAATAAGTTTTCTAATCAAAATAACAATTTCAATCCCATGGATCTTCCAAATCTAGTTCTTACAAGAAGGAGCAACATCAAAACAACCCACATGGACCTGCCATGGGTTCTAAAACTATTCTAGTAGTATCTTCTAGACCAATTGTGTGTTGGTAATGTGGTGACAATAACTATAAAAATGACTATCCTAAATTAAAATCATGGCAAATAGTGAACCATAGAGTATATGCTAGTATTGATAACCGTAATGCTAATTTTTAGATCACTCCAATTGAGACCCAAGGTACAAGTAATGGTTTTCTTTTGACTATCTTGAATGATTCTAGTGCAATAGATTATTTGATTTATTTTTTTACTACTAAATAATGTAATAATAAACCTATCTTAATATGAGAAGGTTGGGAAGTTGAATTCGGTATTGGCAAGAAAGTGCCTATTCTTGAGTTCTTGGAACAAGAAAAATTGGATCTTGTTATTTTTAAGACTAAGGTAAATATTTTTATCACATTTTTAGGATCTTATGATCTAATTATTGGGATGGATTGGCTGCATGAACATCAAACCACACTTGATTGTGTGTGTAAAAAATTACAATGCATGAATGACCTTGACCAAATTGTAGAATTATAAGGCATGCAAGGCTTCACAAGGATAAAACAATTTCATCCTTACAGATGAAAAAATATGTTAGGAAGGGCTACAAGCTATATGTAGTCCAACTATAGGGAATGCCCAACGAAAAAAGGCTGGAACATGCATATTTTTCTATGCTAAGGGAGTTTATGGATGTCTTTCTTTAAAATTTTCTTGGGCTACCACCCAAGTGAGAATTTGACTTCTATATTGACATCATACCCAGATTTACCCTTGCATCTAAGGCACCTTACCACATGACTATGGTTGATATACAATAATTAAAAGTTTAGATGTAATAACTTTTAGATAGTGAAAGCATATGGCTAAGTGTGTCTTCCTAGGGTGCTCTACTAGTCTTTATGAAAAATAAGGATGGTACTCTAAAACTTTGCATTGATTATTTCATGTTAAATAAGGTAACAATCAAAAACTGCTATCTTGTGCCTAGAATCGATGATTTGTTTGACCAAATTAAGGGTGCTACAATATTTTATAAGATTGACTTGAGATTTGCTTACCATCATTTGTGTATTAAGGAAGAGGACATTCATAAAACTCCCTTTAGAACCTGATATGGACACTATGATTTTATGGTTTTGCCTTTCTACTTAACCAATGCACCTAGAACTTTCATTAACCTTATGAATAACATATTTAGATATTTCTTGGATAAATTTGTGATAATTTTTATTGATGATATTCTAATTTATTCCAAAGATGATTCTAAATATGATTAACACCTATGTCTTGTCTTGTAAAGAATAAGACAAAATAAGCTTTATGGAAAATTATCCAAATGTGCATTTTATGATTTTAAAATTTATTATTTTGGACACATTATTTTCAAAGAAGGCATTGCTATTAACCCTACCAAGATCAAAGATATCTAAGATTGGCCTATTCCTTCCATTGTACATGAAGTACAAAGCTTCATGGGTTTGGCTAGTTATTATAAGTGCTTTGTTGAAAAATTTTATAGTGTGGTCTTTCCCATCACTTCCTTACAATTCAAGGGAAAGAAGTTTATATGGAATCCTCATTGTGAGGAAATTTTTATTTAGTTGAAAGGGATACTTACTATATCTCTTATTTTGATCATACTAGACCCAAATGGTAACTTTGAAGTTCGGACTGATGCTTCCAAAAAAGGCTATAGAGGTACCTTGACTCAATATGGCAAGGTTGTGGTTTATGAGTCATAAAAATTGAAAAAACATGAAAATAACTAACCTATGAATGACATGAAGCTTGGTGTCATTGTTCATGCACTTAAGCAATGGAAACATTTCTTACTAGAAAAGCCTTTCCAAGTAAAATCTAATTATAGAAGTCTTGAGTATTTGTTTTCTCAAGAAGATTTAAATGCATGCTAGCACATGTGGATGGAATTTTTGAGCAATTTTGACATGATTATATCATATATCAAGGGCAAGGAGAACCATGTAGTTGATGCACTTAGTAGATACATGTACCTTGTTTCCTTATCAGTGTTATAAGGAAATTTCAAACGTGTTATTTTAGAACAATAACTTATTGATATATTCTTCCATGATGTAAGAGCGAGTTTGGCTGATGAGCCTGTAGCAAAAAGATTTTCTAAATTTTCTATTTTAACAGATGGCCTGATAAGACATAAAGGTAGAATTTATGTCCCCAAGATGGGTGAGTTAATAAATTATATACTTAATGAAGTGCATACATCACCTTATTATGTTCATCCATGGGTTAAAAAATGATGCATGAGCTGAAAAAGCTCTATATTTGGCCTAGAATGAAGCATGATGTTGTTGCATTTGTATCAAAATGCTTAGAATTCCAACAAGTTAAGGCTAAGCATTGTCATCTAAGAGAGATAACGTACCCTCATGATATTCTAAAAGATAAGTGGGTTGTAATCTTACTTTATTTTATAGTAGGGCTGCCAAAATCATGTAGCAAGCATGATACAATCTTGGTAGTAATTGATAAAGCAACTAAAGTTGGCCACTTTATTTCTAGAAATTTAATAGATGATGCATCTATATTTATAAGATATTTTACGAAGGAGTTAGTAAGACTTCATGGTATACTTTAAGTGATCATATCAGATCAAGACAAATTATTTACTTCAAATTTTTAGCATACTTTAACTACAGCTTTTGGAACAAAGCTAAATTTTAACTCTACATATCATTTGGAAATGGATGGGCAAACAGAATGGCTCAACCAAGTGGGAAAATATATGTTGTGCATGTATGTAATAGATCAAAAAATAAAATGGGAAGATTATCTTCATCTGATTAAATTCACATATAATAATTCTTACCTTTCAGCTATTAAAATGGCACCATTTAAAACCTTATTTGGACATAAGTGCAGAACACCTATTGGTTGGGAAAGTTTATAAAATAAGGTTTTTAGTGGACCTGATTTACTACTAGAATATGTTAGGTAGATGGAAATAATAAGGTAGAATTTAAAAACAACTTTTGTCAGGAAAAAGAGCTTTGCAGATCTTCAGAAAACCCCACAAGATTTCAGTGTGGGTGATAAAAAATTTCTACACGCTAGACCAAAAAAAAAATTATTAAATTTGATAAGGCTTCCAAGTTAGCACCATGTTTTGTCAGGACTTTTGACATAGTGTAAAATATTAGCCATGTTCCTTAGCAGTTAACACTTCCTCCTTCTCTTTCAAGGATTCATGTTGTTTTTCATGTTGCATTATTGAGAAAATATATACCATATCTATCTCATGTCTTGGATTAGACTCATTTATATTTCATGAAAGAGGAAAATATCTAGTTATAACCAATGATAATCCTAGACCAATGGAATGTTAAGTTGCATAATAGGGATATACAATAGGTTTTGGTACAGTGAGACCCTATTAGTGAAAGGAGTGCTACTTGGGAAGAGGCTTATATTTTTGGACAACATTATGCATGGATTTTTTATTAAGTCACCAGGATGGATACCTTTCAAGAGGGGGAGGATGTTAAAATCCTATATTTTCATTATATATATTTTACTATCATGACATTAACATTATGTTTATTGGACTAGTTATTAGTTATTGTTTAGCTGGATTATTTGTGGTACTTATTGTAGCAGTGTTGGCTACATACTTATTACTACTAATGATGATTTTATAAATTTATATTGATTGTTGACTTATGACATAATGTGATTTATATCATTTTTAGTGGTTACAAGTTTTGTCTATGAGCTAGGCATGTGATAAAGGATGTACTCCTAGAACCAATAAATTTAGAGCATGTCTAACAGGTATACTTGTTTTTTGATTGTCATTCAAACACTTTGATTTAGTCATTATATTTTTTGGTTGTGGTCCTTATGTTGGTGATTATTTATATACTTGTTGATATTATTATGAGTCATTATTTATTCTTATTATTCATTATATTCCATTAAATGTTTGTCGGTCACAGTCTTTTCATATGCACAACTCCATTATTTATTTCCTATAGGTCTTCAAATCTCTCTTATTCTCCATTTATCATAAATACCTATTCAATTATGTACCTAAACCTAACGAAACCCACCTAGACCTAACACCCCCCCCCCTTCAGAACCTTTATCACCTTTTGTTCTTACCCTAACCCCCTTCAACCTAGCACTATTTTCTAAGGTGATGGTATAGTGTTTTAATGACTAAGTATAGTCATCATTTGACCTAATCTTGGCTCAATTTGATTGTGTATTTTTAATACTATATCAACTTCGGTTGATATTTTTTAAGGGAAATATGTTAACCTCATTTAATGAGGTAGGTGGTATTATGGTGAAGGAAAATAATCTTTTATAGTGCATTAAGGTTCACCGTACTCAACACATGAGAGGTAGTGAGGACCAAAATTAACTTTATCAAGTTTTACAACCAAAGAGAATTATAACTCCTAAAAAATAAAAATCCATCAATAGATTCATCCATGCAACATTGGTTTATTTATAAGTTACTTGAGTACCTTGTGAACAAGGTTATAGGAGTGGCTAACAAGTACTGGCAAAAGTTTTGAAGTGCATATACCATGGATAAGGCTTCCCATTCTATAGTATAGTAGTTCCTCTCTATCGATGTTAGATCATGACTAGAAAAATATATAGGATGATCTAGATTACCTTCAATATGTTGTGCAATTATATCACCCACCACCTAGCCAAAAGTGTCAATGTGTACATGAAATGGTGTCATTCGGTTGGGAAACTAGAGGATGGATTTAGTTACCAATTTTTCCTTCAAGGTATCAAATGTCTATTGATGATATTTGGTTTAAATAAATAATAAATTGTGTTTGAGTAATATATATAATGGATTTTCTATGTTAACATAACAATGAATGAACTTTACGATAATAATATATGTGACTAAGGAAGCTGCAGACCTCATGCTAAGTGGTTGAAGGTGAAAGTTGAACAATAATTGCTATCTTGGCTAGATCCATGAGCAACCCATATTGATAAAGATATCCCCTAAAAATATCATCAAAGGTATGGAAAGGATACACTTTTTTACTTTTAAGTAATTTTGAATTTCTTAACAACAGTCAAGCATAAGGCATAAATTGGAATAGTGATTTTGCACAAAACCATAGATGGTCCAATCATCTAGATAGGCTTGAAGGAACTTATGGATTAAATATTTAAAGACCTCTATAAAAGTATGAGAAAATATTATTGGTGTGTTATTTAAACCAAATGGTATAATATTGTATGCAAAAGATCCCTATTGAGTGGAAAAACTAGTTTTAGCCTTATCTTCTTCAACAATTTGTACTTAATGATAGCTTGAAAAGTCATCAGTGATGGTAGAGATTTCAAAACTAGTGACACCTTCCAAAATATCCTCTATGAATGGTATGGGAAATGAGTCCATGACACACACAACATTTAACTATCTACAATACAAGCTAATGTATATTTGGACATCCTTCTTAATGCTAATCACCATGGGCTAACCCATTTGGATTCATTAATAGGTGTGATAACCTTGGCATGTAATGCCATAAATTTCTTCTTTAATGCACATGTGTAGATTAAGATTCATACAATATGGTCACTTCTATACTAGATGATCACCCTCAAATATTTTGATGTGAATTTTTACCAATGTTGGATACACTCTTTTTATCTCTATGTAGTTACATGGGAAAATATTTGCATATTCCTATAGTAGTTCAAATATTTTAGCCAATTTTGCTTCAAACCAGTAGTTTCTTATAATATCCATCTTGGGGGTGTCTTTTATGCCAATATTATACTAAACCATTTGGAGAGGTATAAAATATGGTTTATACTTAAATTGTATATTATCTCTTATCTCATATGCCCCGTACTCTATAGGTAAGTTTAAGTGATCAAATGGTAGTTCTAGAGGATCGATGCTAGTCACCTCATCAACTTGAAATACAACCTTATGCTTTCCCTTCCAGATCAATTACTTATGTTTATATTTAGAGTATGATTTGGGTTATAATTTAGTAGTGTTAGGAGTATCAAGTTCTTGGAAGATGCCAAGTCATCCTCAAATTCACCATGAATGGTCTACATTCTATCTTCAACTCGTGTTTGATCTCCCGGTATTGCTTGATAGATCACTTATAAGGACAAGCTCAAATCTGATTGGGGTGAAAATAATGTAAAGGTGGTTATTAGACCATATTTGATGCATTCCAAATTATTTGTATCTAGGTATGTCTCTTGATGAACATGCCATACTCTAGCCCAAGTGCATAGAGTGCTATAAAATGCATGTAACCATATGGATTCTAGTAGAAATGTCTCATCATCATTCCAAAGATTCTCATAGGTGGCTAGATGGTCACCTAGGTATTCAATACCATTGTAACTATTTTCATCATAAACTTGATTATCATGGTGAAAGCGATGGTGTAACATAGTGCATACTTGTTCCCATGTCAATAACCTGTATTGATGAGTATCCCACCAATGGGTAGTTATTCCTTGAAGTACAATAGGGAATGCATGTATATATTCATATTCAAAAATATAATAAACCTCTATTTTCTATAAGTATTCTTAGACTTGGATTTGGCCATTAAACATATGGGATTGATCCAACTAGAAGATTGGTGTATTCATTAGGAATCCATCAATGAATCTAATAGACTTATAATGTTTAGGTAGTTTGCATGGAGCATTTATTTTTCAACCAACTACAACACAAAATCATCCCATGAGGTCATATTCTCCATGTTCCCAGTGTTCACAAGTAATATTGGTGGTGTTAGAGATAAATTATGCATCTCCCTATTGAAGCAGACCATCAGGAATAGGATCTACATGTTTATTTCCTTGTGTCATGATGTTATAAATGTGGTTTAAGTTCTCACCAACATCAACTAGTTATATAAAAGGGGGACCTTGATATTTAGTGAGAAGAATGACTATGAACTAGGTGTCATTCTCATAATGAATGTAGCAATTGTTAAAATATAATTCAACATTATTGGTATAGCACCATGTTCAACCCAATAGAGTTGAAAAATCATTAGCTTCAGCTAGTTCAGTTACTTCAATTTCACCTTTGAAAGGGACATACATAATGTTAATGGTGGCATCTTTGAGAAATCTTATAGGCATTTATTGAGTCCTACTGGCCATAAAAAACATGTAGGGAGGGTTACAAAGTGGGTATCCCCATCTTCCTCTAGGCATCCTTTATGAGAACATTAACTTCTACACCGATATCCACCAATATATCTCAGATCATCTAGCCATGAATGGATGCATTTACCATGATCTCTTTGTCACATTCAAAATCTGGTTGGTCATAAGCTTCTTATTGATGTGCATGGTTCAAAATATGATCTACAAGAGTCTTAGTTGTCTATTATTGTAACTAGTTATTTAATAGGGGAATGATGTTTTCATTAAAGAGTAGCTTACATATCTCTCAAAATTCATCATGCCTAGATTATGTTCAAATAAACAAATCAAAGTGGAAATAAACAAGGCTAAATTTGTACATCAGGAAAATCATCTTTTATAGTGCATTAAGGTTCACTGTACTCAACACATGAGAGGTAGCCAGGACCAAAATTCACTTTGTTAGGTTTTATGACCATAGAGAATTGGAACTCCTAAAAAATAAAATTCCATCAATAGATTCATCCATGCAAAATTAGTTTATTTATAAGGTACTTGAGCATATATAGCACTATTGTCTAAGGTGATGGCATAGTTTTTTAATGACTAAGTATAGTCATCATTTGACCTAATCTTGGCTCAATTTGAATGTTCTATTTTAATACTATATCCACTTCGATTGATATTTTTTAAGGGAAATATGTTAACCTCATTTAATGAGGTAGGTGGAATTATGGTGAAGATTTTGATTTTAAACCATTCAATTTATATTTAATCTTGTTTGATTAACACTAATCCTCTTTTCTATTAGAGGTGGGTTGCTTAGTCATCAAGCCTCCAAGACTCCTCATTAATAATGAGGTTGGTAGGGATTGAATTGGGATCCAAAGGTGTTTCTCTCTCCTCCCAAAATTGAATTCAAAGTGATTGGGGTTATGGAGGAATGGATATAAATATTGAAGAAGGTCGACGGTAGGAAGAAGTGTTAGGAAGATGAAAATTTTGAGGATTAAATAGTAAAATATCTAACCTAGTTTTAATGGTGAGATGGATGGTTTGGAAAAGGCACAACGACATTTGGTGATTCTTAGATCTTTTCATCCTTTTGGACTTCTGGATTTCTCTGCATTTTTGAAAGTAAGTATTTTGGGGTTTCTATTTTTTATTACTATGTTGATATTATGATAAATATTTAGAGGTTGCACATGAAACTGGATATCTTCAGACTTCTAGGTGCATATGCAAACCCACTATGACTATATATAAATACATTTATTGTATATAAAATCTAAATAAATGTATATATAATAGATATATAACATCTAGTTCAAATCCTTATCTTTATATAGTCATTTCATTATTTTTTTGAAAGGGTTGTGGACTATGCTTTATACATGAGAGTTTAAAATGTTTTTGTGTAATCTATGTGTTTTAAAAGATGACTCTATTTTATTATAACAAATGAATGTTATAAATATTAACAAGCTATGTTTTTAGATATGATGATTGAGTGATCATTATTAATGATAATTTTTTATAAAGAGATTTTTGTGTTGTTTCTTGGATAGACATGCATAGGTGTTTGAGTTTCACAAAAACTGAGGGTATTCTCATATGGATAAGTCAAAAATGATTGTAAGTGACTTTGTTTGATTTAAATAATTGATTGTGTTTACATTGGTGTTGACTATGTTCTTTTGAGAATGATGTTGGTTGTGGTTTGAATTTGTTGGTTTACATTTTCATCTGAGTGTACTATTATTATGTTCTATGACTTAAAAGAGCAAATGAGTTTTATGGGATATGTTTTTAAATTTTGTGGTGATCTTACTTTATAGTAACCTTGTTCATTGTTTGATTGGAACTTATGAATATGTTGTATTTTTGGGAATTATTATCTAGGGTTTTGATTAAATTTTTATTTAGTTCTTGTTTACTGTGTTTATATCAAACTCATGTTGTGTTTACATAAATGTATCACTAGGGTTATATTCGATGTTGTATCAACCTATTAAACATTAAACTCAATGTATTGTTTAAATTGGTCACTATCATTTATAAATATTTTTATAATAGGTTGTGGTATTTTAGTTATCTATTGAGTAATCTATGACTTTGTTTTTTTTGGTTTCTAGGTTATATCACTATGAATTGATGTATTATTGATATTCAAACCTTATTTCATTTGTATGATCGAAGATCATTTGGAGTCGATGGTGGAATTTTCTTTAATAATTGATTGTGTTGTGGGTTTTCTTTATTGAACTATTTAGGGTTTAATTTTATTGATGTGGATATATACATGTATATGTAAGTATACACATATACATATACATATACATTGTATGGCTTATGTGACTACATTCTTTATTATGACTAGGTTATTTGATTAGGCCTTATGTGGTTCATCATAATCTTTCATTTTGACCTTAGTATTTAGATTAATCTGGTCTTGAAATTTATTGGGTTTTTGATTATGTTATTATTAGTTTAGTTCAATGGTGTTCATTTTATAATCATACCCATATCATTTTATTGACTGTGTTAATATTTAAGTTTCAATATTTCAATGTATTATATGATGATGCCTATGAGTCATAAATTATTATATTATTAATGCATTTTGATTGATGTTTTGACTTAGTCATTCTAAATTCCTTTGGATTGGGTTTAGACCTGTGACATATGGAGGCATGACTATTTGACTTTTGTTGTGTTGAATTAATAATGATTAAGTGAGTTATATTCTAATTATGTCATTATTCAAATTGGTTTCATTACTTGTTGTAATGTGTGGAATTTCATTCTTGGATTAGACTTGAATATTTACAAGTATATATTATGGGTTTGGATGGTTAAGGACGGTCATAATATTGGAGGGGTTCCAAGAAGGATAATTTCAAAAAATATATAGAAAATTAGAATTAATCCATTCTATATCATCCGATGGCCTAAGTTAACCATCCCCACTCTTAATCTCCACTTGGATGGTTTAATTATTTCCATCTCACCTTGGAATCATTTGATTGTGTTATGTGTGTCTTTTTTTTATATGTCTTTTATTCATACATCGATGTGCTAGTAATCCATTTCATGTTCGCAATTACTGCAACCACCATCCTTCTAATGGTTGGAGTGGTGAGAGCCATCGATAGAGGACTCATAGGGCTTGTTGGATGGGTTTGTCTTGATCAGTTTGGCTCCAATATTTGATGATTGCATATGGAAGATGGTAACAATTTTATTTATTGATTTGATTAATTATTAACATGTATAGATAATATCGATTATAGTTGTTAATTTGATAGTATAGTGATCTTTTTGGCTAATAACTAATAATATGAATATATTATGTAAATGGAATATTGAATAATTAAATTAAATGTTGGCTGAAGCTATTATACAAGTACCTTGTGATCATAAATATGTTCAAATTGATTGGGCATACCATTAGTTTATATATAGTATTCCTACATTGTCTTGATAATTGGTAGGTTGGAATTAAATTCATAATGAAATCAATTCTTATATTCTTATTCATTGTTATATTAATCCTTCATCGATCTAATGTTCTCTTATAAGATTGATTACATATTAGTCGATTAATTTTATATAAATGGACACCTTTAAGAATATTCATTGACCTAATAATTCTTGATGTCAGTTTATATTCACTTGGGATTTACTTAGAAGTTCTCACATTAGATTTAATTCTATAAATCTATTTAAAATAGAAGAAATAAATCATATATTAATTATGTTTTCCACTTTATGGATATATATAGTTGGATACTTTACATTGGTTCATTAATTCAGTAGCTTATTTAATTCAGAATGAATAATTTCTATGGGAATTTATATAGAAGTTACATATTAATTTGTATTAGATGAATTAGTTTTGGTTAGCTTATTACTCTTATTCATAAGGATATATTTTCATTTGGAACACTTAATCCTTTTAGCATTGCATAAACTTGATAGTTGGATCAAGAGAAAAATAAAATGAATGTTCCCTTCTATCATGCACTTAAGACCTATTAGGCTGCGTGAAAGGTATGAATTTCATTTAAAATTATAAATTATTATTTATTAAGTTATGTATGTTCAATAGTGGAATCCATGATTAATAAGTAGTTACTTGTATTAATTAATTACAATGATTTAAAAAGGATCATGAACAATGCTTTACTTAGATTATTTATTAATTTAGTAAATGAATTAAAGGAAAACTATAATGTAGTCAAAAATTATAAATAAGTTATCATATCATCTTAATACATGCAATGATACTTAAGTTGTACACATGCTATTTTCTTTACCTTCCTTCCTTGACATTAGCTAAACTTTCTTACCTTGTTGCTCTGGCTACCAACACTAAAAATAGTTCATTAAGTAGAACCTTTTATTTGGGTTCCATTAATTTTGAAACTCAAATGAACTTCATTGCCTAATAATGTTGAACTCTGTGCTTGAATTTTTTTTTTTATATGCTTGCTATTTTTTGGTTGTCTAGTTGAATTGCAAATGAATTCTTAACATATTAATGTCTTTAAAGTATTCATTTATGAAACATTGTATGAAATGAAAATAGTTATTTATTGAGTGGATCCCTGATTTGAATTCACTATTACTAGTTTCATAAGTTATTCTTTTACATAGGAAGAATAGATTTATTTTCTTGAATGCCTTAAACTCTTATTATAGCATTGGTTATGCCAATCTAAATAGTTTTATAGATTATGAAATGTCAATGTTGAGTAATAACTATGTCATGAACTATTATAAACATCTATGTTTGATATAAATGGTGTAATAATAGTGTAATGACCTTAAATACTAAAGGGTTTTATAATCTCGATGGTATCACTAAATAATATCATACTTAATATGTTTTCTCTTTTGCTTTAACATAATTAGTTGGATGAATAAATCAAAATTTGCAAGTGTTGAATTGATTATGTTTGTTGATTTTAAGTACTTGTTTAATTTATATAACATGTATCTTTATCTAAACCCATGACTAACCTGAATGATAACTTAAATAATATCCTTTTCAGTTAAACCACTATTTTAACTTAAGTATCCTTTAATAGGACTAAAACCCACCAAGGAGAGTGGGATATTTACCTCGAGTTAAGGACCTAGAAATAGTCCTATGAGGAATTACGAGTGCCACTTATGGTGCTCGAGACTAATCAATATATGAATACATTAATATGCCCTATATTCTATAATCCATCTAAAATAACAACTAGCTTCCCCATAGTACCTTTTGTATGTGTTACCTCTAGAGAATTGTCTCAGTTCCCCTCCTTTAGTTCTAGTTGTGTATGTGTGTAGTGTATTTAATGTTTTCATTGTATTAACAAGACTTGTAAGAGGGCCTAACATGTGACCAAAGCATACTCTGATATATGATTCCAATTTTTTTTCATAATTAAAAGAAAACATTTTATAGAGGACATAGATAAGAATTTCATGTTAATAAAATGTTAAAGAATACTCAAGGAGGATGAACCCAATTACTTGACACAATATAGATAGACCACTCTTATTCCATGGTTATCAAAGATTGAGTGTCCACCTTTACAAATTGAATTTTTTCAAAATTTTATTTGTGATTATCAAGTGTTGGTAACTTAGGTTAGAAACCATAAGTATATTTTCTATAATACTATATTCCATCGAATAAATGATACAAATAATATTAATTCATCTAAGTTATAACTCATTAAATTAATTTTATATATTATATTAACAACACTCTACTAAACACATATCATTGAACCCTAATTATGAGGAGTGAATTTATAGGATACCCATGTTGAGATGGGAGCATTGGGTATAAGTCATAGACTAAGTTAGGGGTACTTTTTGGTCATCCTTCATGTTGGGATTATACATTTTTTTTTAACTCTATTTTTAATATTAATTAAATAAAAATTTAGATTAATATATATGTGGTTGTTGACAAGCCCTTCACATTAAATTTGGTTTTTGTATATGTTAGCTCCCTCGAGATTAATTTATTTTTTCAACATTCCTTTTTTTATGTACCTTGAGAGTAGAGTTCGTATAGTGTTAGTTGAGACTCTCCCTTGGTGAACATTAGGGTGGTAACCTTATTATAGATTAATTTTGGTCTTAGTTCACCTCATTTCCTTTGTGTGTGTTAACTCAAGATGTATTTTTGAATACTTTTATTATCTATTAAATCAAGAAACTATCATTAAATTATAAATTTATATATAAGACATTATATTAATGTGACTTGTCCCTCTCTTTTAATAAAGATATTAATTAAATGATTTTAGGTACCACATTTGATCTTAACATCACCCTAATGTGTTTTTGTTGTACTTATTAATGAATCCTTATGGTGCAGAGTGTTTGAGTTAAATAATTCATTGTGTCACACTCTTTTATAATGATGGGAGAAGTACACAATTGTTAAACCACTAAAAAACTATAGTTAATAAGTATCATTGATTGAAGGTAACCAAAAAAAATTACATTTATTTTGGAACAAAATTTTTGGGCATGGCAGGAACCCATTCCAAAAGACATGTATTTTTGAAATGGCTTGAAAACCACAAGTTCCATATTTATGAAATTGGCTTCTTACATTCCAACTGTCTAAAAATGTGGTGCATTGGATGTGTGAAACTTATCAACATTATAGGAATATTTATTACCTATGATTGATTTATTAAATATTTTATTTTGGGAGGAGTGGAGCTGAAAGTATAAAGTGAACACATATCCCTCCTTAAATAGCTGAAAAATGTAGAAACCTACTTCCTTTTTATAAAAAATTACTGATGCATCTCCTTATTCTGACTAAAAAATTAGAGATATTATAGAGAAAAGTTACATAAATCAAAAGTACAACAACAAAATAAGATGTAAATTTTATCCTTACAACATTTTAGTTAGGTTCATACCTTATCCTTTCTTAAAAATATACATTATTTTTAAGTTTTGTGTGTAAAATACATTAACATAAGGTTGTACTTAAATAAAAAATATAGGGGACACAATTAGAACATTGTGACTTGAACAAGCTTTTTGCTAGTTCTTCTTTATTTTTAGTGGTGAGGCTTATGGCCTTGGGCACTCTTTCATGGCTTCCCTTCCCTCAAATCTTGATGAAGATTCAATTATGCAAATGAAATGACTATGAATTACAACTGAATAATTTTTTTTTCCTTGTTTTTAATACTCCTTTCCCTCTTTTTACCTTTTCCCCATGGTATGTAATTTTACTTATGCTTGGTTTATTTCAATGGGAATTGATTGAAAAAAATAGATCCTTAAGTTACTGCATTTCTTCTCTATATTTGTAAGATAATGTGTGTGTGTTGGTATTTTTGGAAACTTCTTATGATTGGGAGTTGATGATGACCATATATGCTTGATTACATCATATGGCTAAGGGGTGAGCACCTCCCCTTTCTATTTACTTCTTTACAGGTCCAAAGCAAAATCTTAAAATTGGATATGGAAAAGATATTTTGTATTATGCTTATTGTTAGAATGACAAAAATTGTGTTTCTTGATGAGTTATTGAAACAAATAGTTAATTGATTGTGGTTTTTTTATCGTAAAAGAAACATAAACGTATATTTATGTGTTAAATAAGAAATGAAAAGAAATTGTTCCTTGCAAGAGTTTGGATTGTATAATTGATGATTGTTGTTAAAAGCGTATTTTTTTATTATAAAATTATTTTTTTCTAAAAAATGGATTTAGTCCTTATATTATTAATATGTATTACCTATAAATAAAGGAGCATATCTTGAGTCACTCTTTGTACATATAATGTTTTTTGTTTTAAGAGAAAGGATAGGGTTTTAGGCACTCTTTTTGAATTCTTGAGTTGAAAATAGATTTCGAGAAAATATAAATTAAATTTAAGAGAATAAATATATCCCTTACATGAGTATTAATTAAAAGTTTGCAACTAGGTAATTGTGTTGAATTATTTAAATATTTTTTTCTTAAATGCCTAAGTTATCTACTTACTTTCTATTTGAAATGGAAAGATACTTATATCATAAGAATTAGAAATTTGTCTTTATATACTAAATTTTTAAATCTTTTGAATTTGAAATTATACTGTTATACATCTTATTGTAAGATAAATAAATTGTATATAGAGAAAATACATTATTACATACAAAAATGAAATAATTTAAATTAAGAGAGTTTATGACTGGTGATTCTTCGAAGATAATCTCCATAAAAATAAATTCTCACATTGGGATTAAGGAATATGTATAAAACTCTTGTCTATGACTATAAAATAGTGCTAAAAATAAATGTGTTTTCTTTCCTATTGAATAAATTTGTTTGCATTCCCTATAGAGAAATTGGTTCAACATTGTCAAAATATTTTTTGAAAACACAAAGTATATTGAAAATATTTTTAAAAATATATTAATTTTTTCATTAAAATAATTATTTATAATGAATAGGTTAAATGTACATGATTAAAAAAATCCCACAATAATATAATATAGGTATTAACAAAAAATTACAAGCTAATTAGAAGGCATGTCATGCCTCTCCGACCTAAAATATTATATATGCAACAATATATCTCTATAAATAGAAATATATAAAATGGGTTTTGAATCTTTTTATTATTTAAATATATACAAAACTTGTATCAAATAAAATATTAACGTATATTTAATATGCGTTGTAAATATTAAATGCTTCCCTAAAGATTTGAATAAACTTGAGAAATTCATATATATAAATTGTATCAAATAAAATATTAATAAATATTTAATATGTATTATAAATATTAACTGCTTCCTTTAAGATTTGAATAAACTTGAGAAATTCTTTTGAATTATTTTTGTATCTTTAAAAAATAGTATTAAAACCCTTCGAAAATAATTCAAAACCCCAAAGTAAAATACAAAACTTATGAATAATCACAAAGAAAGTATATTGAACACTCTCTTAGCCTTAAATTATGTATGTAGAAAGAAAATATTGAAAACCTAGCTCACATAGGAAGGACAATTTGTGTGCAAGCATTGTTAACATAGCATAAAGAATTCTATAGAAGGTAATCTTGGGTAGAAGCAAGAAAGAAGAAACCCATCTCCCTCGTCCTTCTCCACATATATTTAAAAAATTATAAGTTGTAGATAAATTTTCAACATGTAAGTGGAAGAAGTTATAAATGGCCATGTTGTTGAAAGTGAGGATAGTTTTATAGAAGAGTGATTTGGATATTAAGGTTTATTTATATATCCCATAAAATGGAAGGCCCATATTAAAATAATCTTATATTTTGAAATTAATTTCCTTTTGACCTGCACTTTTAATTAAATATTATTCTCTTACAATAAAATCAAGGCATAAACTTATTCATCAGTTGATGAACTAATTTAAATATTATTTATTTATTTATTTAAGTATCCATTAGACTATGTATTTTTCTATTTTAATGGCGTTGTGAAAATGTTTTCAATTACAATCATTAATGAGAGTGATTATTTAAATGCCTAACATTTTAAATTGTCTATCTAGCAGGCTATAGTGTTGTAGTGCCATAGATTATTTTTAACCTATTATTCTACATGAGCATATGTATGGAAATATAACCTAATTTAACCTTTGAATTCTATTCTCATACCATTGACATCTAGCATGTTTCCATAGGGACATTGGCATGTCAAGTCTTGCATTTCTTCTCCAAATGTTATGCATAAGTATTTAACCAAATATTTTTTTAATTTATTTTTTAAATCCTATTTGGGTCATGTGTGTTTAAATGTTACATTTTATCTTGGTATGGATTGAATTTCATATGCATTATTTAATTCACTGTGTCTTTCTTATTATTAGTGTACATGAAACATATTTTCCAATTAAGGCATTATATCCATGTACAATTTATAAATGCATTGACACTATATAGCTTAAAACTATATAATTTACACATTATATTAATTTATGATTGTTATCATTAATAGATATAGTTTTATTTTATCTTTTTCATAACTTAACTTACGATTATTTTTTTCTATTTTTCCTTGCCTCTTAATTGGTTATATCATATGTCATGACATTTTTGGACCTTGGTTACATATTTTGAGTGAGCCATTACATGGATCATGATATTTTGTAAAATATTTATACACATTATCACTCTAGATAAATCATACTTTATGCCTCAATAGTATGTTCCCTATATATTGGCCAAAACATATAAAATTTTGATAAATTAAAAAATTAAAAAATATTTCCAAATTTACATTAAAAAATAACATTGGTAAAATTTAAAAATTCAAAAACATTTGAAAATTTTCAAAATATAAAAAAGATCATTTAAAATTCTTCAAAAAAAAATTTAAAAAATTAAAAATTTTAAAACTAAAAAAAAATATTATTTAATACAAATTACATGCTTACCAATGTTATATATTTTTATTATCCATGGTTTACAAAGATGATATTCATGGTATTTTCTTATGTGAATACTATGTAGATTTATAGGTGACAAAATATTTTATTTCACAGTACGTGCCCACATCTTTGAGAGGAAAATTTCAAAGACAACATGTCTTGGGAGAATTTTCATTTGAGAATATTCTTGCATAGTGATGTCTATCATTTCTGGTCCTTTAGCATTTTGAGTTAGATTAGTACATATTTTTCTAGTATCTTATGTGTCTCTTATCAAATGGATCTTTTAAATTACAATTGTTATCCTTTTACATAGATTTTTTTCGTGAATTTTTACTTTTGTATGTATTTTTGTTATTTTGTATACATCCTTATTCATACATGGTCCTCTTGTCATCAAGGTTTGACATATCTTGTCACTAACATTGCATGGTTATAAATTAAGTGCACTCGATTAATATATTATGATTGTAATCATGAAATATATAAAGTATATTTTGGTATACTTGTGTGATTCATACATTGTTATGGTTTCCACCATGCATCTATGAGGACATGTTAGTTATGTGTGTTCTCATTGTTTTATCTAGCCCAACTAGATGCATGGTTTTGACATTTAATGGAATAATACTTGATTCACAATTTTATTTTCCAAATATTTTTTCATACACTAGTGCATTTCAATACAATATTTATTATTCTTTATTTCACTTTAAATGATTTTATATGACATTACTAGATGTTAATTTTCAGTTTCAAAATATGAAAGATATTACGATTGTGTAAAATATGAAGTTATATATTTTTTTAGGATTATAAGATGCTTTGGATAATTAATTTGTCCTATTATATGATTTATAAAAAAATTAAAATGATAGAAATATTCATATTTACATGTTTCCCAAATTATAGGATGCTTCAGATAATGTATTTTTCCTAATATATGAGGCATTTAAAATTTTTATTTCTGTATGAGTGATTGTAGCACATTTTCTCCATTTCTCACTAAAAAATGAGGGCGTGTATTATTAAATTTCCAAATACAAAATATTTAAACAAGGTCAATTGGAAGAGTACCAACATTATCTAATTCTTTGATCGAGATATGGATTGGGTTTCAAAAGAGTTATAGAGAAGTTTTTAGTATATTTTAACACCTGTTGAAAAGTATTTTATGGTGTTACTTTTGTCAATACCAAGCAAGTGCTTTTTTCCTATGATCTCTTTTAAAATTAAAAATATAATTGGAAATTTTTAATAATAAAAACATATCATGAGCATTTTGACTACCTAAAATACTTGGCATAAGTTTTAGGTACATCAACTATATAGTGAAACTAGAACTTATATTGAGCATGCATAAAAATACCTTCATCCTTCCTTATGTAAGTGAAGTTAAATATTTCAACTATATACATTTAGAATTTTATGCATGCATGCATTTACCTAA
>JARHVA010011408.1:2500-15000 GCA_037957365.1 Torreya grandis | reverse complement strand
ATTTTTTTAAATTAGTTTAGTGTTGCATATACATTATGGACTCCTAAAAAAGTATACATCCATGGGCTGAAAATTAGGTCAATTATGATATAATATATATCTTATAAATCCTCCACTTTGGGTACTTGATTTAGGTTAAATAAAGGTTTTATCAATCATATAACTATAATTGGCTCATATGTACCCTACATTTTTGGCACCATTTCTAGGGAAAGTTGCTAAAGTACTAAAATATTGAAAAACTAAGAATAGATTTACTACTTTGTAGATTAAATTTCCTTTTTTCACTTGAATAAATTTGAAATTAAAAATATCTAATTTAATAACCCTATGAAAGATAGGGTAGAATATCTAAAATAAATATTAGTTGGTTTCGTGAAACATGAAACCAATCACTTCAATAGATTTACTCTTAAGAATCTAAACTTTTTTGTATAGTAAAAATTGAAGGTATCACCCACAAACACTATAAGCACCATAATGATACTTGTATCAATCCAATAATAGTCACCCAAAGATTTATCATAAGAGGATACAACTGATATATTTTTTTTAAAATTAGTAAATTAGTCTGAAGCCAAGGACAATAGGATCCTCACTCTCTTGAAAAATAAATTCTTATACCCTTTCAAAGATTGATAGCTACACCACCATATACCTTGGAGTCTATATTTCATCCCCTCCCAACCTCACTTAATCTTCTCTCTAATGTATAATATCAAGCCCTTATATCCCCAAAATTAAACCTTAAACCAATAGTACCAACTAAGTGAGTAGTGCAAGTTGAACCAACATATAAATATGAAATATTTATTGAGTTTATAGTATAGGTAACTCCATCACTTGTAACTAGAAGAGCTAATTTTCCCCAAAAAACACAAGACTATAATCCATTAGAGGGTTTTTGAGGTGTGTTACAAACATCTCTCGTACAATACTAGTTCATAAATTATGGGAGACCTTTAAGGAGAAAATTTTCTCAATAAATGTACTAGTTTATAATTTTCCATTACCACCCCAATAGTTTATACACCTATGAATAACATTCTTTTATCTTCCCTACTCAATTTAAATGGGATGGAATACAAGGATATTGATAGATTTATTTTTTATTTTGTTTTCCCATGTCATAATTGTGACTAAAATCAAGACAGTCACATGCTTAAATTATTTCCATCCACTCTTAATGATGTAACCTTCATTACTTTATGGGATTAATAAAGGAGATGGTTTCCATTTGGAAATATATGAAGTATAAATTCCTTTCTAGATACCAAGATTATTTCAAAGGAAAATGCCTTGTAGGATATGATTTTTTTAGAATTTACAAAGCAAGATGAACCATTGGAATACTATTTGGAAAGATTCTAGTTTAGACTAAAAATGTCAAAACATAAAAAGATAGTCCAAGAATATATTAAATTGGGTTTTTTTAGAGTTATAACTAAATATTTCATTCAATATTTAGATCTTATGGGAAGAGGTGATGTGTCTCAGATTTTATTTAATGAAATCACTCAATTTTTTGGAAACTACTCTAGTTCTAACATGAAGAAGACTCAATCTAATAAAGCTTTACCATCACCATCCAAACATATTAATATAGTTTCACAGATGGAATGTATTAACATGATACTTGACATTAAGCATATATCATCAATCATATGTCTAAACAATTGTATACACTACATGAAAAACTAAAAAAAGAAGAAATAAGAAAAAAATGATAATTTATTTCCCAAATTATTATAGGAAGAAAGAAAAAGTAGATGTTAGATTACTCATGTAGACGTGGAAAGTATAATATAATGCATCCCAATAAAATGATTCAATAATTTTTAGGATATGAAATTCAAGTATTCTATGTGGCACAATAGAAACCATGGTCATAAATATTATAAAATATATGTACACCGCCAAATTATTCATTTTTCAATTCATAATTTGCATATGCTCCTCCTAGTATTTGATATATACCAATTCCTTTGGACCAAATTTCACCCAAAAGTAATAATTTTCCACAACAAAACCCTCATTCTTAGGCCAATCGGTAGTTAAACAACAAACATATCAGCCACAACCTTAGAATAAAAAATGGACAAAAAATACCAACCCATGACAAAAATAACATATGGAAAATACATATTATCTCAATTTAAAAAATGGATTCCTACATAAATCATAGAAACAAAAACAAAATTTAATGCTTAAAAATTAGAAAAAAAAACCTCATCTACCATAATTACATGCCAAACCTACACCCAAATCTAATAATAAAACAACTCATCCTACATATAATAATGATATTATGGCATCCCACATATGCAATGGAAGTGATTGATGCTAAAATTTTATTAGGGAAGTTTATCCCAAGTAAAACCACTCCCATAGTAATATAATGCACCAAGGAGGTTAATAAAGACAAAAATAACCCACCCCCACCATATAATAATGAACCCAACCCTAAATCAAGTATATTTAACAATCTAGTTGAACCATCGACCCTCGTTTTCTTGAATGTCTCACTCACATTGGGAAGTAATTCCATCTAGAATTTGATTTTAAGTGGGAACTAAAAACTTTATTTGTCTACATACCTTTGTTTCAAGAAATTTAATATGTGTCTATCTATACCAAGGTTGTTTAATAATTATGCTATTGAAACTTGATCAAAATATAGAAGATCTTCAAACTAATGATGTTAATAAATTGTTGGTTGATCTTATGTTGTAAAATATTATCCCTCATAAATATTTTGACCCTAGAAGACCAATTTAATATATGCATATCATAAGGTTCCTCATCCAAAAGACTATAATTAATTTATGAGAAGTTTTCAATGTCTTGACTAAGGATACCATGAAACAACTTATGATACAAGCCTTCTGGAAACCCTAACTTTCTTTTAAATGAAAGAAAAATCCATTATATAGTTTTAAGGGTTGATTGAATACCTTTTTATATCTATTGCTTCATGGGAATACCAAAATTAATTTATGGTCTTAAAAACATAGGCCAATTTTGGGAGGTCTCCTCTCATCTTAGGAAGACCCTGGTTAGCAACAACATATGCCTATATTTTCCACTAGTTGGAAAATATGGTTATCTCAAACTAGATTAGTACCAATAAATTACTACTATAACATATTTCCCAATACTCATTAAAAACAAAATAGCCTCTTTGGCTGAAAAAACAATAAAGTGGCCAAGAACATGTTCAATATATTATTACCACCAATTAAGGATTATCATTAAAAACACCAAATTTTTTTTACAAAATGTATGTATAAAATATCAAATTTTAGATAATCCCCTTCCATACATAGAATATCTCTTTAAATAAATATTTATAAATTATTCTAAGGATTCCACTAATTATATCCTTAATTTCCACTAGATTTTAACACACAAATAAAGCCTACTTAATATTCTAGGTGTGGTTGAGTCTATGGCCTCACTTCTCAATGTAGTTTAAATTTTATTGGGCCAAATATTCAAAATAATCAATCATTTATAACACCTAAACAACAGGGTGAGATATTTTCCATGACTCAAAATCACAAAACTTCACTTCTATAGGCTTATCATTATATGAGACATATATACAAATATTTTGCACTAACCATATTTATATCAAAAATGAGTGTAAATTCATACACCA
The DNA here is from genome assembly GCA_037957365.1 of Torreya grandis. Lineage (NCBI taxonomy): Eukaryota > Viridiplantae > Streptophyta > Pinopsida > Cupressales > Taxaceae > Torreya > Torreya grandis. Next base: position 11,339 of record JARHVA010011408.1, on the reverse strand, counting down.
ACCTCAAAGGTGGTTGAATTATACTATGAAAGAAATTTTTAAAATAGAATTGAAAATAATATTGATGTAGGATTCGTATATCCCTTTTATAATACCCAATGAGTATATACACTAGTCAATTTAGATATTGAAGGTATAAAATGGAATATCTATATGGATTACAAATAATTTAACAATGCTACCCAAAAATATTAGTTCCCTTTACCATTAATTGATCAAGTATTTAATAACCTTTATATAAATATGTAATTTTATTTTCTTGATGGATTTAGTGGATATAATTAAATCATAATTGCACCAAAATATCAATATAAAACCACTTTTACAAGCTTATATGGAATAATGCATATCGTGCTCTTCCCTTTGGAATATGGAATTATCTTGCTACTTTTAAAATTATTCTTTTGAACATATGTTACAATATTATCATGAATATGTGAAAATTTTCATGGATGGATTTATCATATATGAGGATTCCTATGACCAATCCATTAATAATATTGAAAACATTCTTCAACATTTCCAAGAACATAGCCTTTTATTAATACATGTTAAATGTTTTATGCTAATGGAATAAATTATTTTATTATGAAATCACATTTCACCCTGAGGAATAAAAGTGGATATAGCTAAGATAAAAGTGATTAAAGTGTGTGTGTGTGTGTGTGTGTGTGTGTGTGTGTGTGTGTGTGTGTGTGTGTGTGTGTGTGTGTGTGTGTGTGTGTGTGTGTGTGTGTGTGTGTGTGTGTGTGTGTGTGTGTGTGTGTGTGTGTGTGTGTGTGTGTGTGTGTGTGTTATAATCTTACTTGGACATGCTAGTTATTATAAATGCTTTATTAAATATTTCATTATAATTGTAGCTCCTTTATCACGTTTTATAACTAAATATGATGAATCTAGTTGTAATAATGAATGTAAAGAATATTTTCAAGCTATTAAATATATCCTAGTATCAACACATGTGCTGAGAGGAAATTTTAAAATGTTTCTTTACGTATCCACAAAAATACATGTAATACAACACCTAAAGTTATCTTTAGTCAAAAGGAAGGCCAGTTGAAATATGTTATATATTCTATTAGTAGAAATATTTCACTTGAAGGGATTAACTACATGATAACTAGAAAGTGATTTTTTTGTATTATATACTATCAATAAAGTTCATCATTATATCATTATTAATCTTATTCTCATACACATTCATCATTCTGAAATTAAATATTTAATGAACGTACTAGTAATAAATTCTCAAATTATTATATGGTTATTACTACTTCAATAATTTGATATTATCATTTTAGACAAACCTAAACATGACAATCTAGCTATAGATTTCATTTCTTGTCTAACATCTTATGCACAAACTCAAACTCTACAAGTTAATGATGATTTTATAAATGAAAATTTATTTGTTATTTCACTAAAAACACATTGGTTTGAAGATAGTTATAATTACTTAGCTTAGGAAAATTCCCTTAGAATTTTTCACTGAGAGAAAGATGCAATATGGTCACTCTTAGTAGTCCATTTTCTCATATGTAAAGATATCTCTTTTATTCTAGACCTAATTCATTCATGTATCAGAGTGTGAGAGAAGATGATGTATTTGATATTCTCTAAGCTTGTCATGATGAACCCTATGATAAAAAATTATGGAATAAATAATTACCACTTGGAATATCATAATTGGATACTACTAGAATACCTTGCACTACAATATAAATAAATATATAAAATAGTGTGTTAGATATTGAAATATGGGGAAACCCCCACACATGGATGAGATGCCTCTTCAACCCAAAGTTGTTTTAGAACCCTTTGATGAATGGGGGATAGATTTTTTTAATCTTATAGACCCTCCTTCTAATCATAAGAAATACATGTTGGTTCATACAAATTATCTCACCAAATGGGAGGAGATAAAGGCACTCACATATGTAAGGGATGAAAATTTTACTAAATTTTTATATTAATAAATTTTCACATAATATGGAGTTTCAAGAGATATTTCCATTAATCAAAGACAAAATTAGATATAAATTCAACCCTTGCTTGTGATTATGGGATATTCCATAATAATTTTAATATCACCCATATTCCAATGGCTAAGTAGATGTCACAATCAAGGAGTTGAAGATTTTTTTTTTCTTAAAGACACCCTTACACCATTAGGGTTAGCTAATTTACCTTATAGATGTTATTTAAGAATATATAACAACATGGTAGACCACCATAATATACATACCCTATGAATTGGTCTATGATAAGAAGGTTTTTCTCCTAATAGAGTTTGAGATCAAAAATCAAAGGATCACATTGGAACTTTGACTTGAAATGTCTAAAGCTCAAAAAAATTCTATCACTTAGCTTAGTGCATTAGATGAGCTTCATCAAGAAGATATTCTTCATATAAAATTCATCCAACAATAAAGAGTCATGTGGCATGATAAGTTAATCAAAACACACACATTTGAAGTTAGAGATTATCCCCTTCACTTCAATTTAAAATACAAAGATCATAAGGGTAAGTTACAAACAATATGGCTTAGTCCATACGAGGATGAGAAATAATTTTGATAATGCAGTAGTAAAGATATGTAATATTTACCAAATAAGTTTTATGTAGTTGGCTAATGGTCACTACTTGAATTTATAAAATGAGCCTTGTACAAATGAATAATTATTTTTTACCCTGCAATCAAGGGTTTAACTAGATGTTCTTAAGGTTATGATACAACCTCTATCAAAATCCTAATGATTTAATCATTATAAATTTTATGAATCAAAAAATAATTCAAAAATAAAAACCCTCAAGTGTTGTTGGAAATTTTGGTTAAAAACTAGGATGATGGCTAACCAAACATTAAATAAATATCATTCAAAGTGTAAATCAGCTTGATGACCAGTTAGGAATAGAAAAAGTAATAAAAATTTAAATTATATCTATTTTTAATGTTGAAAATGTGTTTTTATATAGTTGTATATTATTATTACCTTTGTTGCTAACATGATACAAGTTTTACCACATTTTATATAGGAAAACTTACACTGTGACATGTTCTAACCTACAAAAATGACAAAAATCATCTCTATGGGTATAAGTTCATGGAGTCTATTGCTATGTTATTTATTGATTATGGCTTGGCTCTAGCCTATCTTATTATAGATTTCCCTCATCAACTCAAATTCTGTAGATCCTTATTTTCTCTAGATACTTTAGTTATGAACTCATTCAACATAGTGGTTGGAAGTCCCAAATCTGAACTCACAACCACTACTTCTTATTGTTGTCTTGCATCCACCACCTTTCATTGGGAACTTATAACCACTACAAATAATTTCCTATAAGTTTTTTCATGCTCTCATTATTTTTCATTGATCATTTTTTTGAAAATATGGTAACTACTTTTTACTTAATAACTTTAACTCCCACTTGCCTAATATTTTAGATGTTTACCATCTCACATTTCATTGAGAATTCACACAAATATTATACTAGAATTTATAATGAAAAAGAAAGAAGTTTTTGATCTTACAAAGGATGGTCTCAAAAAACATAAATTATTCATTGGATCTCAAATATATTACAACATTTCATGCCATTTTCTAAGTTGACTAACACCATCCATATCTTAATGATTCTTTGGCTCCATCCACATGCATCAGTGCAAACCTTATCATATAACAAATTAGTAAACTAATGTGAAATCTAGGTAATTATATTAGTGATTTAGGATAGTGTGTTTATGTAATTTATAATAAAAATATGTACATTTTTATATATTATGTGTTATAATGATTTTATTTAATTCATTCATATGTCGCCCATGGTAACTAGTCCATGCAACTCCATGCCTAAGTCATTCTTTGTCAACATGATTTTTGTCACATTCCCCATCATTACATCATAACTATTGTCCTTTATAATTTCCTTTTACATATATTATTGTCACATCTCAAATTTATGTGAGCATCATATCCTTCCTAAATTAAAAAACCTCACTTCAATTGAGCAAAAATGGCTTAATTTTGTTGGTGGGGAGTGAGGAGATCTATCTCACTCATGTCATTCAATTGCCATATTTACATAATAATTTTGGTCCAAATAAAATTAATGACCTCATTTATCAAGGATAAATATATTAAAAATAATGATAAGAATAACACTATTATACCAAAAAATTTCTAGAAACTAAGAAATCATTATTTTAATCTTTATTCCATTTATATGGTTGGCATGTTTCCCCTTTATAGTTACCATAATTTGAAATAAATTCCAATATAGAACTATCAAATCTTAAAAAGATTGAATATTGAACCACTAGGCTAAATAAGGACAAAATGGGAGTAAATGAAATTAGGCTGGAACCCCATAAACATAAGTCCTAAGGAATAATCCACGTATACTAGCAATATTTTAGAATGCATGTTGGCTATCATTGATACAAAGGTTTACATAGTTTAACCTATAAATTTTTGATACCTTTACCTAAACATTTTAAGATGATATTTTCAATGTAAAATGTCTAGAGGTGGTTATAACATAACAATTTTTAATTAAATTCATTAGGCTACCAATAATAGGGAAAAGGAAAAAATAAGACGTGCATTAATAGATGTAAAGAAAATATTTAGTAATGCAAGATAAGTATTATAATTCAAATCATATGACACTAATAGACTATAAATTTACTATACATGCAATTAAGTGACAATATTCATCACTGAGTATATAATCTATGAAGGTGGGCAGTCTATTGCTAGGATTACTAAACAAAATATAAAGGTATAAATGATCATTAGGAAAACATCAAACTTACCAAAACAATAGAAATCATCTCCAATTTTATGGAATATAATAGTTTATTTTCTTATGAAACACAATAATTTTAAACACTTTATGATAAAATAAGGAATAGTATATCAAGAAGATATAAGACATTACCATTGGGTTATAAAGGTATATGATCAGTACTTATACTCTAGTTCTTAAAAAGGTGGAGATAGAATGTGTAAATTATAGTTAATATATGAGATAAATAGTTTATTGATAAATATTGAAAAGGTATAGAGTAAAGAGAATTATAGAATGTAATGGATGTTATATACTTATAAATGTGAATAAATAGAGTCAGAGTAGGAAATATTTATGAATTGTGTACTATGTATCTGAATAAATGGATAATAAAATGCCTAATTAAAAATTTAATGAATGCACATATTAAATAAATATTAACCCCTAATAAAATGTACATAAAATTAACTCTAACTAAAGTCATTATGAACTAAATAAACATATGTACCCAAGTAACAAATTTTATGTCAACATTTTGTGACACTAAATGAAATTTAGTTATCTTATGTCTAGAGGTTTAGAATCATGTATTAATGTAAATTGAATATTTTTGGGATATATTAACAAATTAACAAATCTCTAATAAACACAAATAGCTAGTGAATCACTACCATAGGTAAAAGTAAACTTTTTTAGAATGTAGGACATTGAATTTTTAGCTACGCTTGTGGAATTATTATGGAATTTAATTCTAAGAAACAAAACATATTTATAAAGTTAGATTATTTATATTATAAAATTAATCAACTGAACCATGGATAAGTTATATACTCTTGTAGATATTGATGAACCTTGGACTTGGGTGACTAATTACTAGTTTGAGACCATGCTCAATTACTTTTTTATCATTTAGGCTCTTCAAAGTTAAATAAGATTCAACATAAATAAAATTATTTTGTTAAAAAATTCATGAGGTCGATTTTTTATAAGTATAAAAATTCTTATTTATAATTAATTTTAAGATAAATGAGTTGTCCAAGAAAGGAAAATAATTATTTTAGGGGCTAGGCACCTAAAGGATGGTGTGCATAAATAAAGGTGACCCTAAAGAGATGTGACATATCAAAATATATGATGTATATGGTTGGAGGAGGTTAAATAATATGTAGGGAAAGATAAATTAATATAGTATTAGGTAAATATTATTTAATAAATCTAAAAGAGGTGTATTAAAATAGTAAAATTAGAAAGTTGATAGAAAATATAATAAATGAAGAAATAAGGAAACAAATGGAGGATGAAAAACTTATATTCAAATCCAAGAAGAGGACAAAAATAAAAGAGAAAATGTTGTGAAAAACTTGAAACAAAAATAATAATAGTAGAGAATATACTAGTGAATACCCTTATATTGAAAATTTGGGCACCATTAATTTAACTAAAATAAATTAGTTAGCATTAACACCATTAAAAGGCACAAAGGAAACAAGAGAAAAAAATAGAATAGAATAAATATTCTAATTCTCAAAATAAAACTTTTTGAATGGGATGTAAAAGAAATTTAAATTTTATACACATGCATGGGGACACTATAACCATTCAAAACCATGTGATAAGAATCCAAATTGTTGGATACAAGTATTACCTGGAGTGGACAACGCATAATGGAAAGTAGAATAAAAATAAGTTAGGATAAGAGATGATTAAAAATATAAATTATAATAATATTAAGGAATATAAAAAAATAAACATTAAAAATAGGATAAAATATTTCAACACATGATGAAGATGAAATAATAGATGTTGATAGGGATGAGGCAACACAAATAAATACAATAGAAGGGAAAATAATAAATAGTAAAAATATAGATTTAAGGAAAGCCATAGTATAAGGAAATAAGATAGTATTGAATATAACATATAATAATGGAAGGAAAATATAATGAATAAGCTAACTTAGAATAAGATATACTAGTTAACAAAACTATTATCCAAAGAGAGAATGCATAGGTCAAATATAGAGGAGAAGTGATAGAAAGCAACACCCCATGTCAAAACCCAGAATAGAATAGATACTACAAGGAAATGAGAATTTTGCATGAAACACCATCCTTGATGTCGCTCCTAATTTGAATAGAGTAACCATTCACTAGAAGACAATAAGTTCATAATGGAAACAAAGTAAAAGATAGTTACAACCAATTTAATGAAATTTTATAAAATGAATATTATTTTTAGAAAATTAGGTAGAGATATTACAAAATAAATATTTTAAAGAGGAATTAAAGAGAGATAATTTCATAATTAGTCCCTTAGTAAGACAAAAATAATAATAATAATAATAATAATAATAATAATAATAATAATAATAATAATAATAATAATAATAATAATAATAATAATAATAATAATAATAATAATAATAATAGATATGTTTGAGTATTATTCTAGAACTAGTAGTTTGAGTGATTAGAGTAGCAACAGTTCAAGTATGAAGTCAAATTATTCAAAGATCACTTAGAATATATTAAAGTTTCCACTTTTTGGAAAATATACAAAGTATATGGAAGAACACTTATTCATTTTAAAATCTTTTTTGAGAATTCCTAATTTTAATGATGATAAAATAATGTTGTTCAACTTTTTAAGGACCTTGAGAGATGATGCACTTAAAATGGTACATGAATACATATGAAGGGATCACAAATTTTTAGGCTGATGTAAAAAATAATTTTAAGGGGTATTTTTATTTTCTACATACTCCACTAAAATATGTTTGAAAGTGTTTTAAATATGCACAAATTGGAAGAACCGCTTAACTAAAAATAGTGAGTAGAATGTTGATGCATAAGTGTTTGTAGAGCATATACAATAGTTGCAAGGAGTAAGAAGAAAGTTATAGGAAAGTAATGATAAAGCAATAGCAGATGTCAGAAGAAGATCCAAGGTATTTGAAGGATAGTTTGTAATGGTACACTTGAGGAAAGAGAGATTTCCAAAAGGCACATACAATAAGTTGAAGTACAAAAAAAAATGACCATGCAGAATTGTGAAGAAAATCAATGATAATGCCTATGAGCTAAGTTTACCATACAATTTTGATATATATCTAGTATTTAATGTTTCAGATTTATATGAATTCCATAGAGAAGATGGTGAAGATGATGAATATTAATTAAATTGGGAGCAATATGTTCCAAAGAAGTAGAAAGAAAAAATAGTACAAGTTTTGGATGTGAAGATAATAAGCGCAAGGCAAGGGAATTATAACAGGTATTTGGTGTAGTGGGAAGGATTACAGCAAGAAGATAACACTTGTATTATAGAATGGGAGCTGAAGAAGATTGACAAAGACAAATGGTAGTAATAAAATCATGACAAATCGCATGAGCTTAGTTGTTTTCAACCAGAGGAGAATGGTGTAGAAAAAATAGACCAACTTCTAGAGGCCATAACTTTTGACCCTTATGATACCAGATAATGAAATCAAAAACTAAAAATAAAAATAAAATTAAAAATAGGCTAAGATCTTAAAACCATACTCAAAATTTGATTCTTATTGATTTCTTTAAATAATTACAAACCCAAACCATGCTTAAATAAGCCTCAATTCATAAATTAGAGTTTACATGCAAAATTTGAAAACTAAAATCTAAAAAAAATTACTATTTTTAAAAACACTTGAAATAAACCAAAAATCACCCAAAATATCCTGAACACTATAATTAGACTATAGGACAAAATTCAACCTAATTTGGCTTTCGGTTCTAAGAATATACACTTTCTAAAAATAGAAAATTTTGAAAAATCATTAAATCATAATTTTAAACCCTTAGATGACCTTGTACAACCTTCATAAAATATTAAAAAACATGTGTAGGCCATTAGAACCACTTAGAGTAGAAACAACCTTGTTGATACAGTCATTTTTGCATGTGGAAGAGCTCAAACGAAGCTACAGGTCAAAAGTTATGGCCTCTAAAAGTTGGCCTATTTTTTTCCATCAAATGTTTTTTCTCTAGCATGGTGTCATATCTAAGAGAC
>JARHVA010011407.1:12500-61176 GCA_037957365.1 Torreya grandis | reverse complement strand
AGATCAATATTTCAAATCAAAATTAATTGAGTTGTAATTAAATGACCTCTCTTCTTATTTTAATTTTATTGAAAGAAGCTTGTTCTTGGTAATTTTATGTGTGTATATATATAGATGTTAGGAGAGAGGTTATATCCTCTCTCCTAATATCTCTTTTTAAGATTGGAAATTAAATTTATATTTATAGAGGAAATGATTTATGTAAAATTCATTTGCTGAAAAATAAAATTAAATATATGTATCTTCTTCCTCTCCCTTTCTTAATTTGTGTGAAAATAGGACTTTAAAATGAAAATTGTTATTTTAAATTTATATAATTATTGAAAATAAAAATATGAAAATTATTAAGTTTTGAATTCAAATTAAAATGAGAAAACAATTTTTTATTCCTAATACATATATTAAAAATGTGAATTCAAATAATTGCTCTATATGTGTATGAGTAAATTTTTATATAAATTCATCAATGAATGAACTTGTATTATTACATATATGTGTATTTTTAAAATTATACATAAAAAAATAGTGATATAAAATATGATATACATACATGCATATAAAATTATTTAATTAAAAAAAACATATTAAAAAATAATATAAAATAGAGAGAAACTTTATATTAATCAAAGGAAGGGAGAGGGACTTGGGCTAGTTGGACCTACCCCAAACCCTAGGTATATCAATGGATCTTGTATGCCATAGGTTGGCCATAAATTAGGGCCTATAGCCTAACCACGACATAACCAAGATGTGTGCAACTCAGACCTACACAATCAATCAAAAAAATGGAATTATCTTTGTTTTTTTAAAATAATAATAATAATAATAATAATAATAATAATAATAATAATAATAATAATAAAATGTGAATATTATTATATAAATACTTGTCATTATTTATGTTTTAATAAATATAATTATTCATATTTGTAGTAAATGGATTTATGTACACACACACACACACACACACACACCACACACACACACACACACACACACACACACACACACACACACACACACACACACACACACACACACACACACACACACACACACACACACACACACACACACACACACAATTATATGTATATGTACACAAATATTTTATGTAGTAAATATAAATACTAGTACAATAGATTTGTACGTATACATTATTTCATATACACATATATTCAAATTTTTAAATAAATAATCAAGTTTTAAAGAAAATAAAATTTAATAAATTAAAAAATATTAAATGACTAAGTATATACACTCAATATATACTCTTAATATTATAGCTCTTGAAATTAATTGGCTTCCTCTTGAGATCCACCTTTAAAACCTACAACCTCCAAACCTAAAAATATAAAATATAAAAAATGAAAGCATATATATAAGTGTTTCATTTTATTCATGTCTATAAATAACTTTAGGGATTTTGTTTGTAAATCTAGATCTTGTGGTTGAGATCCACTCAATCTAATGGTGTGGATTTTACCCACCACCACTTAAGTTAAGTGGGAACTTAAGTTAAATTTTTTTTTCTGTTTAACCATTAAATCTATATATGTGGGAAGCTAGGGTTAAATGGGTATATAGAGCCTATGGCATAAGTATTATAGAGGATATCTAAAGTAGACTAATTATTTTCAAAACTTAGATAAAACATATACTAAATTTATTATGTTTAAATGATAAAGATAGAAAGTATAACTATGTTAGATATTGTAATGATAAAGAAAATAAGATACTTAGTTTGTTCTGATGCTAATACAAATCTAGATATAGAAGGTAGAAAGTGGATTGGATCTATATTCTATAATAGTTACATGATTCTATAAATTTGACCTCTATAGCTATAGATACTTATGTCAACTTGGGATGGTTGCATCAATGCTTTAGTCTAAATTATACATAGGTGTCCTATATGGAATACCTAATGAATCAAATGTAACCACCTACATTATTATGGGTTCTATGTCACCTTCACTCTACTGAATTCATATTTGGGTCATGTATTACCACTCCTTATAAAATAGAAAAATCCTAGTTTTTCATCTTCATAATTATCATGGGAAAAATGGGTTACTAAACACATGGTGTGATATTCTCCAAATACCCCCATGTTAATGAGAATTACCTACATATCCAATACTCTGAATAGGGCCTTAGACTTATGTATTTCACACCTATGTGTTAGATTGTGTGTGAATAATATAATGCATGATAATCATGTACAATAGTAACCTAGATTGTAACTTGACAGATATAACTCTTGGGATGCTCCTTAAATAATTATATATATGTGTTGTCTTTATGAATTATATGGAAATAGGATAAAATATGGAATATTTATTCACTTGAGTGTTCAATATAATGCTTTTGGTAAGTTACCTTGTGAGTTACTAGGTATATGCTAGTTGAAGAATGAATGAAGGTTGATATTATCTTTATATTAATCCCTTTAGAGAATAACCCAAATTAAATAACTTAGGAAAAACATATTAATATGTTTCATTTTAAAATTATATGAATTTAGGTCACTTGACACTTATGTGGGGATAAGACACTTGCATCGATGCAAACATCTGACTGGGATACATGTGTCTAGGCAACTAAAAAATAGGTTTAGGTCCATAGCTTATAGAGATGGAAGATAAGATGATTTATAGAATTTTAGGAAAGATAGAAGGCCTGGGCCATTAGAATAACATTGGTTACATTAAAATATATTACATTAGGTATAGAAAGATAGTGTATGAGACCTTTTTGGTAGTGGGAAAGGTATAGAAGCTGAAGGCACATCCATGATATGTATTTTCCAAGTGTACAAGACCAAGGTGATATATAACTCAGAAATAGTGTACACATTTCCCCCAATAATTAATTTTATATTTTAAAGGAAAATGAATGTGTATAACACACCTTGTATTTGTTTGAGTTCAACTTGAGTGATTTACTAGTGATTGACCTAAAACTAAGAGCATGTTACAATATATAATTAGTGCATATAATATGAAATTGAAATAATTTAAATGATTCAAATTGAAAGAGATCAAGGTTTAGGAGTACACATATACATTGATGAAACCATCTTGATTTTTTGGCCATTTGATTTGTATCATTATGAATCACTAAAATTGAGATTAGAACAAATAAAAAACATGGAAAGTGCATATTATGAACTAAGAATATGAATTAAGAGAGGGGGTTAGATCAAGTGTTAGTTAAAAATGAAATCAAAATGAAAATAACACACTAACATTCATGACATATCTAGGCCTAGACACTAGGGAAGCTTAGTAACAAACATACATATGAAAGAAACAACTAAAACATGAAAGAAACCTTCCTCCACCTTCCATGGAGCTTCTAAATGGTTCATAGAATGGTTTTTTTGGATTTTTCATCAAAGAGTCTTCATTAATGGATTTATTTGGCTCCTTCTCTCCTTAGCACCTTTGGCTTGTGATGGATTTGGATTGGCTCAACAATTGGGCATGATAACACTATACTAAATGGATTTTGGACTCATTTAAGAATTATAAATTTACACTATTTGAGATTTTTAGGTCATTTGGGAATGATAAATTTGCACCAAGATAGCTTAAAATTATGGTTGTGAGGCCTTGTAGTTATATATTTTTGTAAATGATCAGAATGAACCTGAACCATCCATATAAATATGAAGAAGTGTGTCTAAAAATTCATTCAATTTTGGAGACTAAAATCAATAAATTCCCTCATAAATTTTTGGGATAGGGAGGCATTAAGAGGCATGACCGTGATTAATCAAATATTTATTACATTTATGGCCTAAGGATGCCTTCCCAAAAAAAGATGTCACTTGATGATGTAGAAAATCATAATCAATTTCCAAAAATAAATACTCAATGAGTTCCATGGAAAATTAACATAATCTCTTGATTAAAATTAATTATCTTTAAACATGATTTATCAATTTTGGTGCAAATCTTGGTAATTAGTGCATAAATTAATCAAATTAGTCAAAATATCATATTATTGGCTCAAAATTTGACTATATTGGAATTGAAAGGTAGTGTTAGATGAATTGGAACCATTATCCCAATTAGGATGTTGTTGACATAAAATAATAAATACATGTGTCTTGTGTATAAATTTGGTAGAAAAGAGAAATCCAGAGCCCTTAGGTGTAAAAATGTCATTTTGACTCAAAATGATCTAATCAAAGTTAGTTGTATCATAAAATACATTTCCCCCTTTAGGGATACATTGGCCAAAATTGGAACTTTTATATAACAAATTTAACTCATTTAATGCATTTTAGTATTTTTATCCCAAATTGTGCATTTTGGTAGAAATTGGTCAAAAGCCTAGTTGGAGGTCATTGGTGGCCAATTTTAGGTGTCTATAATTAGCCCCTATTTAAGAAGGCATTGTAAATTGTAGGACTAATAATGTCTTCTCAATTAATGAGTAAATGCTTGTATGCAAAAAATAATATGATGATCAAAGAATAAATATCTAAATAGTTCTTGAAAAGTCTATGATGATGCCCCCTCAAGGTAGTGGCCATCACATATGTGGATGGATGGTCCCTTGAAAAGAAGCAAGAAGAAAGGCATAATTAATCCATGGTTGAGATTTTAAAAAATGAGAAAATGATTTCATTCATTGATTTAAAAGGTATTGATTTACCCAAATGAGGTTATAATTAGGAATAAAAGTCAAAATAATAATTTGCCCATAGGCAGTTATAATCATTAAGATGACCTAGATTATCTAAAGATGATGTTTGATATGGTTGTACCCTAGTTAGGTATGATTATCAAGCATAACTCAAGGATGTAACTAGGAATATAGATTAAAAATGAGTGGGCAAAAACATATATGTGATGGTCTAATGACTGAAGAAGCCACAAAAAACCAAGCACATGAGAATGCATAATGTAATGAAAGAGATAAAAAAGAAGCATAATATTGATTAGTGTGAATGATTTAGTTGTACCTACCAAAGAGGAGATGATAATCCTAATTAACAATGGTGTAACTAAAATGTTCAATTGGGTTGATTTCATTAAGGTGGGATGGTTTTGCCAAGGTGCTAAGGAGAAACTTATAATGCCCCATTGATTGTAGACTCCCTGTGTATGCAATCAAAAATACATCATGTCTATAAATAAACCTTGGCTAAGAGAAGATAGAGCATATATACACTTCTAATTTGGGATACACGTTTTAAGTGGGATCATAACCAATATAGGGATCTACTAGACTGATTAGGGGATCACTTGTCACAACATATCATGATAGGAAAGGTTTCAATCCTAAAGTCTAACACAATTACACAACAACCCTAATAGAGTCCTAAGGTTAAAAAAATTCACTCTATTCTAATATAAATAAATTTAAATCTAATCTAGTGCACACCAATTTTTTTGGCACAAAGTAGGGGTTAGAAAAAATAAAACAAACAACTAAACTAAACATATATTAGAAGATATATACTCACATCAATGTATACAAAATATTAATACATTGAAAATTAATACAAATGCATTACATATCTACTCTTACAAAGGATAAATAAAGTTATGAATAATTACCTTTGAATACAAACCCATTGAGCCTCAATCTCTCCCTTGGCCAAAGTGCTTCACAAGAGATTGTTGTGGTATGTAAGGATAACCAAGATAAATCATCTCTAGGATTAAAAACCTATCTAAACATCCAAAAGACTTCTCCACAAGACAAGATCCATGTCTCCAAAGAAATTATGGAACCTTAAGCTTTACTCTTCAAGTATAATGGTTAATAATTAGATGTCCATTCACACTTCTTCACTATTAATTATTTTCTTATGAAATGGTGGGAAATGAAATTGTAGATATATGTACATCTTGACCTAAATTCTCCTAGGAATGTTAGTTATATAGGGTCAACCCAATCAACCTAGTGTGTTTTTAGGGAAAATTCACTAGGTCTATGCTAGGTTGGATAAAAGGCTAACAAACCAAGAAAGTGAAAAATGCCCCTAAATTGTACTGGGTCGACCCAATCGACCTAGTACACTTGACTATCCAAAAGGGTGTTAAGGTAAGAAAAGGATGAAGGAAATAGGAAAAATATTGGAGGAGGTAGGAATGAGAAGAATAATCTTAGGGTAAATGGTTTTAGGATACATGTGTGTAGATAGAAAGTGGAAAAAGGAACAACAATATTATGAAGCATCGATGGTCTACCCACCCCTTTCATGGTGCACCCCTTAAGACATGAATTCAGAGAGATTGAACCTTGATAGGTTCCTATAAGATATAAATTGTCAATAATAAATAAAATTTTGAAAATATTATGTGTATACATATGCCCCACTCGAATCTCATCACGTGTCATGTAAGTGCAACACAGAATGGTGCTTTGAGAAAAGAACATGATAACACACAATGTTGATGCTAAGTAAAGTACAATAACTAGAAAAGAAGATAAATGAAAGAAATATATTTAAAAATTCATATTTTTAACTTACTTTAGTTTAAAATATAAATAAGTATATTTTAATAAGTGTGAAGGTGTCCAATGTAGAGAACAATAGATGAACCTATAGAAGTTAGCACAAAAAAAAGCCAAAAATCATTTTTTTTGGAATATAGGCATATGATAGTTAGGAATGACAAAGAAGATAATTGGTAATTTAGTATTGGTAAATAAATATTCTTATAATATTTAAATCAAATAAATTACAAAATAATGGAAAATTATTGACAAATGAATGACAAATAATGGGAAAATAAATGATAATGATAGGAAATAAATGAAAAATGATATTGAATAAATGACAAATGATATTGGATAAATGAAAAATGATATTGTAAAGCATGTAAAGTATAAATGGAAAAAATTAATGTCAATGCAAGAAAAATCTAACAAAGATGTGTAAGAAAGTGAAAAGTAAGCTCATGTAAGATAGGCAAAAAGGAAAACATGAAAGAAAGAAAATGAAATTTTATTGAAGATAGAAGAAAAACATGAAGAATACATATATGTAATAATGGAAAAAGGTGGAGAATAAGTTATCCATAATATAAGGGTAGTAAAATAATGAAAAATGAAAGAAAAGAGTGATCCATAGTTACTCAAACATGTTTTTCTCTAAGGATAGATAAAACTAAAACATAGTAATGCTAGCATGTTTTTAAGTGGTGAATAAGGAATTGAAAGAAGAGGTAAAACATATTTGGAATAAAAATTTGTCTTTCAATGGGGGAAAATGAAATGGGTGGAGGGGATAATGAAGGAGAAAACAAGGTAGATAAACTCTTTATCGAAGTCAAGACACTCAAATTAGGTTTGTCAAAATAAGAGGACTATTGACCTTAAGGACTCTAAAGAACTTCTCTTAGCTACACAAGTCTTGGGTCAACAAATAGAGTATATAGATCATCCCATAAAGGCTATATTCATGAAAATAAAAATTGACCTACTTCTCCATGATGTGTTTCCCATTCTTTAGGACCCCTTATAGATCCATAGATATACTATGAATATTGGGAACTTGAGTGAGAAAGTAGTTAGCACCTAGGTTTTTTTAATTTTTCTATTCCAATCTATTGGTCTACCGTACCCCCAAAAGACCTTGGATCTATGTGAGGCCAACTATGGAGTTTGAGCTTTGATTAAAGATAAGAAATGTGCTTGTAATCATGTATTTTGGTGTGAATTTGACTTTTGAGATTTGTATGTTTCCTTTTAGATATGATTTCCTTTTATTTGAAATGACTTGGCTTTTAACTTTCTTGATGGATTTTTAAGATTCCTCCTCCATATGGATTTTGGAAACTAACATGGGTCCTAAATATGACTTTCATTCAATTACTTGGGATAGGGTTTTTAAGATAGATAACTTCAAAGAGCATGGGGTCTAAGAGTCTCATAAATCTAGGTGAAATAACAATATGATCTTGACTTTAACCTTGTTTTATCTAATGAGTAGTGAAAGAAAGGGGAAATCAATAGGAGTGACACATGGAATAGTTTGAATTACTTCAAATTGCACAAAATTTGAGAAAGGGAAAATAGAAGGGATATAATAACAAAAAAGGTGTGATTCCATATCATAAGAATGAGAGAAATGGAGGAAAACATGGTAACATAGATTGTTTGTAAATTCCATCTAGAAAAATAAGAAAAAGCTAAAGTTTGAGAACAAGGATCAAGAACATGAAAAGGTGATAATTTTATTAGGAGGGCCAAGTCCTATCCATGGTCTTACATTGAAACTTCATAAAAGAGAAACCCATAAGGGTGATAAAAGGAAAAATGAAAGATAAACAAAAGATGGTAGTTTTGTGAGGAATGTCAGGTCCTATCCACGATCTTACAAAGAAACTCACAAAATAAATACACATAGGGGTTACAAAAGAGAAATGTTAAAAGATAAAGAAGTCTATGATATATCAAGAGGTAAATGCTAAAGAAAAGGGGGAAATGATCATAAATTTACGAAGGCAAAGAATGTTATAAATGACAAATGAAAGAGGTATATAAAGACAAAAAAGAAAACAAATGCCAAATATAATGTGGAAGAAAACCAAATAATGTAAAGGAAAAAAATTATTTTAGTAAAATGAAAGTAAAGAAAGGAAATAAAAATGCACAAAAACAAAGAAACATGAGACAAGAGAACAAGTAATATCCATGTTAATGTCTGTATCAAAGATGAGCATGTGAAATACAAGTCTAAAAATATTAGAAGGTTTGTTGAAGATGGATTTGTTTGTTATTATTCATTGTAAAATAAGAATGGGCATCATAAGATGCCCCAATGGGTGAGTGGATGTAGGGATGGCCATCACAATATTCCCTAAAGTCTTAAGGGACATATGGATGGCATCACAAGATGCCCTAAATTCTAAAGGGACATGTGGATGGGCATCACAAGATGCCCCAACATGTGAGTTAGAGTGAAGTAACATTGAACCATTAAAATGATTTACATTGGGTTGGAAAGTGTTTTTGGAGATATGTAAATGTGTTGGTTTGTTAGATTTTAAGGAGGTTTAATGTGACATATGATGTGTAGGAGTGGTATTAATAGGTAAAGGAGGACCATGTATGATATGTTTTAGAGTATGCATTTGAACTAGGTACTCCTTTGTTTCATGTGATTTAAGAGGTTAAGGTTCAATGGATGTCACAATATGTTTAAAGTTGGTCATGTTCTCTATCCTTTCCTTATTGGTGTAGGAAGAAGGATTAACTATGGTTTGAACAAAATTAATAGATGAGGTGCAAGTATGGGATGATTTTTGTTGATCATTAGGTAATTTATTTTGATGTGATTATGGTTCTTGAGATTGAAGTTGATAAGTTTGAAGATAGTCTTGATAACATTGATTTTTGAGAATATCAATATTGAAATATGGACTAAGCAAGGAAGAAATAATTAATTAGTTAAGATCATGACAAGACTCATGAGAATGACCTATATTATAATGAAATCAACAAAATTTATCCATATTGTACCATTTTGGAGGAGGTTTGGAAGGATCAAATATCATGGGTTTAGAGGGTGGAAATTTATTCTTAAGTTGTTCTAGAGTCAAGGGTGGGTGGCTTGGGTTTGGTTAGATTGGATGCTCCACTTTGGGGTTGGGGAGGATTAGATGAATTGATGTTATTGTAAAATTATTGAAAAAGTGATTTATTATTTATTTAAGGTGTTTCAAATTGAGTCATAAGAAAGTATTTCCTTTTTGCTTGGTCTAAGCCTTCATCTAAAGTTTGAGGTGAAAAGATTCAAAATTTGTATTGAAGGGGAGGTTTAAAAGCAATGAAAAATAATTTTATAAGAGTATCATCATTCATGTTATGGTCCAATTTATGAGTAAGATACTTCCATAATTTGATGAAAGTATGAGTAGGTTCATTAGGAAGCTACTTTGCATTGATGAAATAGCTAAGGTAATTTTTAGGAAGGTCATCATGTTGGAATTCCTTCACTAGAGCATTTACTAAATCCTCTAGTTGTGAGATGGAATGTCTATAAATATGGTTTTACAATTCAATTTCATCACCAACAAAGGTTTTGGATAATATCTTGGTGGTATCAAAGGCATTAGTTTGGACCCATTCCTTATAGAGATTACCAAAAAAATTTAAGGAAAATGGCAGGGTTTTTAGTCCCATTATATGTGATAGTTTGAGAAATATTTCTAGTGTCTATGGATGTAATTAATGGGGCTAAATATTAATTTTGAAGATGTTGAAGCATTTTGTTATTTATTGGATGTTGAGTTATGATATTACCATTGACATCTCTAAGATGAGGAGGTACAAAATTTTGATTTGGTTGAGACATGATGACTTGATATGGTTGAATAATCATGTTGCATAAATTTTGTTACATGTTAATCATTTGAGATTGATTAATTGTTTGCATGATGTTCATTTTTTGTATGACTTGTATAGGAAGTTGAGTTATATCAATAGGTGGGTCGGTGTTCGTAGGAGGGGTATTAGTATTGATAGGAAGAGGATTATTTGTAGGTGGAGGATTCCCATCATTAGTTTTAGTTATCTTAAGTGTGGTAGAAGAATAATTAAGCTTTTTATTGCCACCATTATTGTGAGGAGTGTAAATAGTATTATAATCAAGGTTTTTGAATAAGTAGGAACCATCTAGATTATTAATTTGAGTGGTTTCAATCATGTTACTTTGGGAAGTGATAAGACTTGGTGATATTTTTATGGGTGTAACAAGAGGATTATGAAAATTGGTTGTAAGGGTATGAGTATTGATATGAGGATTACCAATGTTGGTATTAGGAAGAGGATTAGGATGAAGGATCTCAAGTACATTACATTATGTAGTGATTGGTTTTGGTTTAGGAGAAGAGAAAGGAAGAAAATGGATAGTTTCATCTGAAGTAATGAAATAAGTGAAATTATTATCCAAATCCTTAATTATACAATGTTCTGGACTAAGTTAAGGCTAAAAATATGTCATCATGATGAAACAAGACTAGATAACCACACAAAGAGAATAAAAAGTGATAGAAAATAGTATAGGGTTGACTGGGTTGATCTTGTACAACAAACAAGGGTTGAAAAGGGTATATAAATAGTATAGTGTTGATTGGGTTGATCTTGTACAATAAATAGAGACTAAAAAAGGTATGTGAATTGTACATGGTTGACTAGGTTGATCCTGTACAGTAAATAGAGGCTAAAAACCTGTAGATTCCTTATTTTACCTATATCTTTGTTTATACTCATCCATTTTGTAAATCATAAAATGTATTGGATTCTTGATGGGGTAGAGAATGTAAATAGGGAATATGAGAAATTTTATATTAAGTTGTTAATAATACAATTTTACAAGTACTATAAAGAAGTAAGTGATGAAAGGAAACAAACAGTCAATTAGATCAATGATGGCCAATCTAATTGAGGCAAACAAAGTAAAACCTTTCACTAACACTGTCTAATTAATTTTTTGTACACACAATTGAGAAAAGAGAAAAAAATTAAATCAAAAATTAAATATCTCACTAATAAGTCATCTTGAATGTTTATTAGATTATAAAGATATCATTTTTAATGTGATTGGAAGTTGGCTATAATCAAGGTAATAGATAACAATCTAAGGATGGTTTCAGGTAATTTGGGTTGAAAGGGACTATAATGGAAATGATACAATTTTGGTATTGGGTCTTACCCCTTACTTCACTCACTAAAATAATAAGGGTAACAGGTGCTCAGCCAGAATATACCATTAACCACATTTATACTTGACCAGAGCATGAAGTCAACTTCCCCCTTGATGATGAAATCCAAGTAGATTGGCCTAGGGTAGATACAATGTGAAAATGATTGTTTATTTTTTTGTGATTTGGTCATGTGTGCATAAAATATAAATAGTGAAACTAAGTGATTAATTAAAAATCCCCTAATTAGACTATGTAAACTATTCCAGGCATGAAAACAACAAGAAAATAAATGTGTGAACTAATTACTAAAAGATATGAGGTTAATTCCAAATTTGAGACAAGGTATAATGTTGACACTTTATTCACAAAATATAGAACATGGTTTATAGGGTCAAACTTTTATTTCAAAAACAAGGTCTAAAAATGAACTAGGTCAGTAGTGTCAATCCAATTATTTTAGATATCACACATAACACAAAACTAGGTTGGCAATGTCAATCCAATTGACTATGTAAGGGTAATTTTAAAAACTATAAACTGTGAAATGAAATATATAAAAAGAGATAAATAGATAATTATAAAATAAACTTGGTGGATTAAATATTCAATGAAGGAAGATTGATGATGAAGAACCTTGAAGTATACTTGAGAAACCTACAAACTAGGTCAACACAATCAATCAAGTTATACAAGAACCTACTAAAAAGTTCTAAAACTATAAGGGGTCAATTGGGTTGATCTAGTAGGTTGAACTTGGTGTTAGAAAGGCTAGAAACCTATACTGGGTTGACTGGGTTGATCTAATTATTTGTTCCTGGAAGCCTACATATAAATAAAAATAGCTAGGTTGATAGAATCAATCTAATATGTTAAAATATATGATCAAAATGATGATCAAAAGAATGAAATAAGAGATTAAAAATGTGAAAGAAATCCTACAAGGGTTAGTTTCAAATCAAGTTCACTAGAATGTGTGCAATCATAAATGCATCATGTCTAGAAATTAATCCTAGGTTAGAGAAGATAGAGCATACCTACACTTCTGATTGGGGATATACTTGTTAAGCAGAAACATGAGAAATATGGGGATCTACTAGACCTAATTAGGGGATCACTTATCACAACATATCATGCTAGTAAGGGTTCTAAACCTATAGTCTAACACAATTTTATAACCCCCCTAATGGATTTCTAAGGTTTAAAACATTCACTCTATTATAATAGAAACAAAGTAAAATGTAATCTAGTGCACACCAAAGCTTGTGGCACAAAGTGGGGGTTAGAAATAATAAAACAAATAACTAAACCAAAAATGTATTCCAAGACATATAATCATGTAAATTTATATGGAATAATAATACATGGGAGAAGAATATAAGTACATTATCTATCTACTCTTATAAAGGAGAAATAAAGTTAGGAATACTTACCTTTGAAGATGAACCCGTCGAGCCTCAATCTCTCCCTTGGACAAGGTGCTTTGCAAGAGATTATTGTGTTATGTAAGGATAACCAAGATAAATCTACTCTAGGATACACAACCTATCTAAGCATCTAAAAGACTTATTCACAAGACAAGATCCATATTTATAAAGAAAGTATAGAACCCTAAGCTTTATTCCTCAAGTAAAATGGTCAATAAGTAGATGTTTATTTGCATTTATTTGCTAATAATTCTTATATTATGAAATGGTGGGAAATGAAATTGTATATATAGGTGGATCTTACCCTAAATATTCTCAATAATGTTGGTTGTATAGGGTCGACCTAGTCGACCCAGTGTGTTTTCAGGGATAATTAACTAGGTCTATGCAAGGTCGGCCAAAAGGCTAACAAACCAAGAAAGTGAAAAATACCCATAAACTATAATGGGTCAACCCAATTGACCTATTACAACTAACTATCCAAATGGGTGTTAAGGCAATAAAATGAGGATGCAAAGAGGAAAAAGACTAGAGGTAGGACTGAGAATAATAAGCTTAGGGTAAATGGTTTTAGGAGACAAGTGTGTAGATGTGAAGTGACAAAAGGAATAAAAATATTAAAAATCACCAATGGTCTACCCACCCCTTTATTTATGTACCCCTTAAGGCATACACTTAGAGAGATTGAGATTCGATAGGTTCCTATAAGATATAAAGTGTCAGTAATCAATAAAAGTTTAAAAATATCATGTGTATACACCCTGCATATACTTTTTTTATAGCACATGATGGTAGGCATTATGATAGAACACCATGATAATTATCTTAAAATGTGCATAAGGATTAACTCCAAATATTATAAATACTAAAAAATAATGCATCAATGATAAAAACAATGATGACAATGTCAATGTTGAATATGGATGGACTAAAGAATAATTTGTTCATGGAATCACCCAATGAGCATATATAGGCTGAGTCGAGGTAATAGTGCTAAAAGAAAATGAATATGCACATAAGAAAATAAATAAATAAATAAATCCTAAAAACAAAATCAATTTAAATAATCCTAATAATGACCATGCCCTAGTAGGGTAGATCGAGGATAACTGACTAGGCTTAGATAGGATAAATGTTTTTGTATTTTGAAATTTTATGAATGTTTTTAGAATTTTGGAGTATCTCAACCTGATTTGGAATTATGAGATACTACATGGTCTAAGCTCACAAAATTATGAGAGCATGGAAACCTTGAAAGAATGCTCGTAAAATGGTGAGAGTGTAATGGCAAAGGGGGATTGAGCTGAGCTCAATGTGAATCAAGTATGACCCACATAGTCCCAAAAATGGTCCTAGGTCATAATAATTCCACCTTACAGTATAGGAATCTAAATACTATATTAGCCAATTCAAATAACATAGGCATAGTTGGTATGATGGCATAGTATGGCATAAGAATGTCAAGCTAGTATGTTAAAGCATAATAAAAAAATATTGCCCCTAGTTTGCCCATAGGTGCTTATAACTAGGACATAATGGATCAGATCAATGATACTAATTTTCCCATATGTAGTTATAATTAATAGTAAGACTAGTAAACATTGATTTCCCATAGAAGGTGATATAATTAGGCTCACATAAAAAAACATGATTAAAAGGGAATAAGAAATAAAGGATTCAACTTTCAAAACTTCTATCATACTACTCCAAAATGCTACATCTATCTACAATGCTTAAAATAACTACTAAAACTAATTTGATTCTTTGTGATAAATGTGAAACCAATGGATGAATTAGGGTCAAATGGGTTAAGATAGGATGGATCAAAACATGGTTTGGTTGATAGAATAGGATGGCAAAATGTCTAAGTGATAGGATAATGATAGGTTAGTAGATTAGATAGGATGATAAAGGATAATGTTGAGAGGGTTTCCCCCAAGTGGTAAGGTGACTACATGAGTATGTAAAAATGGAAAAAATAATGGTATGGTACATGTTTGTGTTTGGCTAATGATTTTTTATTAGGTTTGGATGTTTTTCTATTGGGTATGGTAGATGACATATGATTTTGTTGTTCCCATTGAAGTGGAGATGCACATCCTAATTAGCAAATGATGTAAAAATAATAATTAATCATGTTAATTTCTAGCCCACACCTCATCTGAATATCTGCTTTATCAAGAACTAGCTACATATTTGGATGTCAATGATGTTATTTTGATCTTTATTGGTTGTTGACTTTGTTTCCTTCAAACATTGAGACAAGATATCTTTATAGCCTCTATAAAGGAAAATGTGGTCACAGATCATAAATAGGGATAAATTTTGGATGATATGCTTATTTGTGAAATGATTCAAATGGTAGATGATAATGGAATGAATGATGGTTGGGAAAAAAATAAAGATTGAGATGTTTAGGCACACACAATGTTGTTGATTCTGAATTTGACATAACTTTAGATGTGGTAGGGCTGAGGACTTTTGAATATTCTCTCAATAAGACCACCATATTATTTTATTGTTTGGTTCTAAGAGTAACTACCATCTAATTAGGCTTTATATTGGAATCTATGTTGATTTGATCTTTGATAATATATTCATTAAGTACGGAAGAAATTTTGTTCTTAGCTATTAACACCTGAAAGAGGTTTCTACCATTGAAGTTATCTTGATTGTTTCATAATGTATTTAAGAATATTTCACTAAGGAACATTGAATTTTAACTTTTATTGTCTTCTAGCACCTTCAAAAAGGTTTCACTAGAATACGCTGAGTTTGAACTTTGATTATCCCCTAGAACCTTAGAAAAGGTTTCACTAGGAGAGTATTCTTATTATGCATGAATTTATTCTTGGCCTCCCTCATATTCTTCAACTGATATGTCACCATGGATGTATCTCAATAAGGTATGATTCTATTGGTCCCAATTAACACTTGTAGGAGATAGAATGTCAGTGATATGACTAGGTTGGTTGATGGTAATGGTAATGAAATGGGAAGAGGCAACACAATCCTTGTAGAATATGCTGAGAGAACTTGTGTTGATGCTAAATTACTCATCCTAAAAAACTATATAAGTATCACAAATGTATTCAAACTGATCTACAAGGCATGCATAACTAATGTTGTAACAACCATGAACATATTTTGATTCTGAATCAAGGGACTCTGAATATAATGGTAAGATTGATGTTGATTCTATTGTTGATGATAAATATAATTTTAGTTTAAGAATAAAACCTATCCCTAATTTTTATTCTTCATATAATGGGTACTATGTTATAATGATGTAATGTTGCATGTTTGGTATTGGATAAGTAATGCCATGTGATGGCATATTGGGCTCCACAGAGATTGTTTTGTCAAAGTGAAACTCCTTAATGATGGAAAAGAGGTCAAGAGATACTCCTCAAAGACTAGTTTGTCATAAGGAGGATCTTTAAAATTAGGCATATGGTTGAGGTAATGATTTGCCTAAAGGTAGTTATAATCATTAAGAAGTGACTCAATAAAGACTAGCTCATCAGAGTGAGACTCCTTGACAACTGGTATAGGATTAATAGGTGATTCATCATAAGTTGACTTATCACAAGTGGTTGGTTCAACAAAATCATATTGGATTGGTTTGTTTTTTTGGCATTAGTTTCTAATGAGTTAGAAAATACTATTTTTTAACATAGCTTGGTCCTCGAATGGTTGGATAGGTTGAGGGATTGATTGGTTTGGATGAGATTCAGATTGGGTTAGTTAGGGAGTTGGTTGGTGATGTGGACCTTGATTTCTTAAATAATCTAAAGGATGTAGTCATAATATGGTAAAAATAGGGTAGTGTGGGTCTTGGTTTATCTCACAAGTTAAAGGACTAGGTTTTGGAATGATGAAAGGGAATTTTGGAGCTTGATTTCTCATACAAGCCAAAGTATGAGGTCTTAATATGAAAATGGTATGACATTATGGAGCCTAATTTATCACATAAGCTAAAGAATCCAAGTCCTCCTCATAAACCATATCATCCTAATTAGCGTTTTGAGTTGGTTTGTAAGCTATTTCTTAATGTTATTTCCCATATAAAGTGTTTTAGGGAGAATAATAAAACTCCCTATAAACTCTATCCCCATAGGGGTTTCTAGTTGGATTTTGTGTGGCCATTCTATCATAAGTTAGATTGTATGTGACTCCACCATAAGTGTAACTAGACATATCCAAATAAAGATGAAATTTTTGAATAAAAAAAGGCTTAGAGTTCTACAAACTCAAAAAAAATGTCCAAAGTACAAATGGTTAAAAATTGATATTAACTTGTTCAAAAGGGTGGAGTTGTATCTCCAAAAAATGATCTGAACATGGAGCCATATCTCCAAAATGGTTTAGGATAAGACTTGGAATTAAAAAATATAATGTCAAATGTCATACACATAAAAGGTCAATCATATAAATAAAAACTAGAATGTCAAAGGTATAGGTCAAAGTATATCAAACAAGGTCTAAACTAGGAAAGGGAGAAGAGTCTCTAGGTTTTTTGTCTGAATGCAGAGTAAAAAACTAGGCTCAAATAGGTTGTGCTAGGACTTTTGGCCAAAAGGCATCAAAATATAGGCTTTTAAACAAGGATGATAAGATGTAATTTAATCTAACAAGTTTATAAAAACTTTGACATAGACCTATCACACAAAATCAAACATAAACATTATCATTTGGTATAAGGCACAAGACAAAAGGCACCTGGAGAAAAGGTTGTGTTCTATGAAAAAAAGGCACAAACAATGATGAGGATAGTATCTATGAATAAAAAAATAATTTTTTTCAAATTTGGGTAATAAATTAACAAAATTTATGTAACCCAAAATAAAAATATTTGTGTATCATCCCCTATGAAGTGAGGCCTAAACATAAATTAATCAATGTTTGGATCCAAACTTTATAATAGGTTAAATAGAAAACTTAATGTTTACATACTAGGATTTTGATGACTAACAATCTAGACAATATTATATGGCATAATGACATAAAATAAGGATCCAAATAGCATACATGACATGGTTTAAAATAATGGTTTTTAATACAAGGTAATCAAATCTTGAAATAAATTGAGTAACAAAATGGCATTAGTGTTCTCTAAGATGTGATCAATGTTTTGTTTCAAAGACTCAAAAATCATAAACTTTGGTAATGATTTGGGAATTATAACGATAACTATTTCATTCAAGTGACACATACACAAACAAGTTTAGAAAAAAATGCAAGGCACAAGTGTGGTGTAAAATGGCCAGCATAACGCCTCTTTAGACAAAAGAGTGATGTATAAATAAATTAGTTTTTGACATGGTTTAAACAAACATAGAATTTTTAGTCTCAAAACATCAAGAAAGAAAAATATAAGTGACCAAATGAAATTAAGCATAATGCCTTAAATCTTATTAACGGTTTGGTAAAGTGGGGTTAACTAAAACTAATTAGTTTTTGATCATCTATATGGATCTCATGTCTACCAAATTTCAAATCAAAAAACAAGAAAAATAACACATCATTTGGGTCCATGTCATATGACTTATTGTAAAAAGATCTTACCCTTCTTAAAACCACTACATCCATCACTTGCTCAATGTAGTGTGATGTCCAATATGCTCAAACATCTTGGGCTTATCCTTTACTAATAGAGATGGTTTAATTTCTCAAACCATCATCCCAGTGAGGGGATCCCAATTGATATAACCTCTATGGAGAGGGGTTAAATAAAATGTTGGGAGATGAATTCTTAGATCAAGGCTTCCTTATAAAACTTATGTAAGGTAATAAAGTCCCCCTCACAAGTCAAGATGTAATGAAATAAAAATTAAGTAAAAGAGCTTTATGGTTATTTCTAGATCACCCAATCTAAGTAGATTTTGGGGAGAGCCTTCACAACATCTCTTTTACACCTTTGGACTAAGTTAATTTTCTATGAAGATGGTACTTTTGATCTATAAGTTTCCTATAGGGGATGGGGGGAGAGCATACATGGACAACTTCCTTTTTTCTCAAACAAATCTAACTAAGTAAACAATGATTAACTTGTATAAAACAAAAACTTGGAAGTGAGTTCAATTTTAGAGAACTAAAATAAAATATTTGGTGGTGTTCTTTGGCCCCTTGGCCTTAAGTTACAAAACTTTGAAAGAAAAACAACAAAACTATTCAAGTAAACACCCTAAAAAATTATTTAAGCACCAAATGAAAGATTCCTATTTATTTTTAAGCATCCCAAAATAGGTTTAGAAATATCTAATTAAGCATTATTTGGCATTTGTCAAGTGGGCCCTGCTAGAAAATGGTCAGCATGTTATCCTTGAAGCTCTTTTAAAAATGAGACAAGCAAACTTGAAAAGTATGCACTTAGGTTTGGATGACCTATCGACCTAAAGACAAAACATCAAGAAATCAAACATGTTATATTAGACTTGGTTATAAAAAATCTCAATAAAACTTTCAAGGCAAGGATTAGATAAAAAAACACAATTTAATGAAACCAAACAACTATGATTAGAAACATTAAAAAGGTTCAAGCTCTTATTTTAATATTTTATGAAAAATATATATAAATTGAAGTTGAACTAATAGCATACTCTAAAAATCAAGGATAAAACATGTGGTTTTAAAAAATATCATTAAAAATAGAGTTTGTATGACCCCAAACCAAGCTCTAGAAGATGGCTTACTAGATCTCAGGTCTGCACACTAAAATATCATGAATCCACAGTGAAAAATTACAACTCATAGTTTAATAACATGAATTCAAAGTCATGAGATTGGAATATCATGATTGTAGAGTCATGGTATTACAATATCATGACTATAGATTTGTGGGATTGCAATATCATGACTGCAAATGATGATATCGTAACTTGTGAAATCATGGTATTGAAATATCATGACTATTGAGTCATAATATTACAATAAGGCAATTGACCCATAGACAAAGAACACATCAGTCTAAAAACAACATTAAAATTAAATATATCTATTGTAAGATAAAACTATGACTATGTCAGTTACAAGATTGTGATCTAGAGGATAATATTATAACTCCATAGTGATAAAACCATGACTTCTAGAAAATGTATTTTTACTCAAATTTTTCACTCTTTTTTCTCCCACACTCTAGTATTCTACATGAAAATGGTTATTAGGTTACTTGTAGGAGCAATTTGGTCAAATTTGTGGGGCTATGTCCCACTGGGTGTGCCATTATGTGAACTAGGAATTTAACTCAACAGAGGGGGTTAGATCAGGTGTTAGTTCAAAATGAAATAAAAATGAAAATAACACACTAAAAAGCATGACATATATAGGCCTAGACACTAGGAGGAGATTATTAACAAACATACATATGAAAGCAACAACTAAAACATGAATGAAACCTTTTTTGGAGATTCCAAATGGTTCATAGAGTGGCTTGTTTGGCTTGTGCATCAAAGAGTCTTAATCAATTAAGTTGTTTGGATCCTTCTCTCCTTGACACCTTTGGCTTGTGATGGCTTTGGATTGGCTCAATAATTGGGCATGATGCCAATATACTAGATGGATTTTGGACTCATTCGAGCATTATAAATTTACATTATCCAAGCTTTTGAGGTCATTTGGGCATGATAAATTTGCACCAAGATACTTAAAATTATGATTGTGAGGCTTTGTATTTATATATTTTTGAAAATGATCAAAATGAACCTGAGCCATCCATCTCAAGATGAAGATGTGTGGCTAAGGATCTATTCAATTTTGGAGCCTAAAATCAATAAATTCCCTCATAAATATTTGAGATAGAGAGGCATTAAAGAGGCACGGGAGGGCTTAATCAGATATTTATTACATTTATGGCTTAGGGATGCCTTCCCGAAAAAAGATGTCACTTGATGATGTAAAAACTCATAATCAATTTCCAAAAAGAAATATTCAACAAGTTCCATACAAAATTAACATAATATCTTGATTCAAATTAATTAGCCTTAAACATGATTTATCAATTTTGGTACAAATCATGGCAATTGGTGCATAAATTAATCAAATTGGTCAAAATGTTGTATTATTGGCTCAAAATTTTATTAGATTGGAATTGGGAGGAGATGTTAGATGTATTATAACTATTATCCCATTTAGGATATTGTCAACAGAAAAAAACAAAGGCACGTGTCTTGTGCAAGAAATTTGGTAGAAAAGAGCAGATCACCTAGGTATAAAAATGCCATTTTGACTCAAAATGATATGATCAAATTTAGCTATCTCACAAAATGGATTTCCCCCTTTAGGGATATATTGGCCAAAATCAACACTTGTATATCACAAATTTAACTCATTTAATGCATTTTAGTTTTTTTATCCCAAGTTGTGCATTTTAGTAGAAATTAGTCAAAAGCATAGTTGGAGGTCATTTGTGGCTAGCTTTAGGTGTCTACACATATATATAAAGAGGTAGAGTGATACATGAGGACACATGTTCTCAACCTTAGAGAAAGGATGAGTTACCACATAATAGTTGATATTATCTCAACCATGTA
This sequence comes from Torreya grandis, assembly GCA_037957365.1. NCBI lineage: Eukaryota > Viridiplantae > Streptophyta > Pinopsida > Cupressales > Taxaceae > Torreya > Torreya grandis. Next base: position 39,543 of record JARHVA010011407.1, on the reverse strand, counting down.
ACTCAATCATACTTATAACCTCATGAGTGTGAGTGAACAAAGTCAACTCATAATATAAAGATGGTGAGATTAGATGATGTAATCAAGTCCAAAATATAAACTTGGAAATATTGAGTGATTTAATCACCTCAAATATACCAAAAATTAAACCAACTATTATAGTATATTGGCTCAATACAACCCATAAAATTCCATCTTGGTGGGTGATGACAGATGCTGAAAGTATTTAGAATCTAAAACTAATTTGATTTTGAAATATTAGGTGAAAATTACATAGCATATTCACTCTATATATGTTTAATGTTGAAACTATGCATAAAAATGGTACCAATGTATATAATTTAAACATAAATGTGTATTTGAATCATATAACTATGTAATTTTAACAATTTGAAACTTTGCAAGTGTGGAGAAAGTCTCCAAAACATGTCCCTACTATATAAGGATAAATTTAAAAACTGATATAAGTTCTAATGTGGAGGACATCTTTTGAAAACATGCCCCCATTGTAATCTAGGTATAATAAATATTGAATAAGTGTGGAAAACATGTTTCTAAAACATAACCCCACTAAATCTGAAATTATGAAAAATATGGAGAACATGTTTCCAAAACATGCCCCCATTGTAATTTGAATCTATGAAGCAATGTAGAAGTCATGCCTCTATGGCATGCCCCAACTAATATGCAAAACCCCCCATTTTAGGTGATGAGAAGTAACAATTGGTAGTTACATCACCTCAAAAGGATAAGATATCTATGTAACCTATGAATGTATTATGTAACATGTAGAGGGAACATGTATAGGTAGATATGTCTTTTGTCCCCAAAAAATAGACTTCTCATTTTTAGGACAAGATGTGAACTATTTTGGTTCAATAGACAAAAATAATCTCTTCCCTTCTCAAAATTTGTTCTAAGCATTCAAATTCCTCATTTTTCAAGCTTCTCAGAAATCTACGTACTCTGCAGGGTTGAATCTACAGACTCTGCAGGAAGAAAATCCATGGACTCTGCAGGCCAAGTTATACAGACTTCACAGGTTGATTTCTACAGACTCTGTAGAAAAGAAGCAAGCTCTCAACACTTAGGTTATTTCAAAGTTGGTTCAAATCACAAGGTTTAACGAAAAGAGTTCATCAACAAGCTTCTAAGCAAGGATTGAATGATTGAACCATTTTGGTTCAATGAGTTCACAAGTTCAAAGGTTCAACATCAACAACAAGAGTTAAGCGCATTTGTCAAGGTTCAAAGTTCAACTGCTTCAAGGTTCAACAGCTTCAAAACACTTATCAAAGAGAAGAAGGCTTGAACTATTGAACTGTTGAACTATTGAACCACTTTGGTTCAAAGGTTCAATGGGTTCAATGGTTTAACAAGTTCAATGACCAAATGGTTCAACGCGTTTGGTTCAAAAATATCAAAGGGACTTAGCCAAATAAAAAGAATGAACCGATTGGACCATTGAAACTTGAACCAAAGGGTTCAACGAGTTCACAAGTTTAAAGGTTCAACCAGTGCGATGAAGATCAAAGAGCTAAGAAAGAACAAGGAAGTGATGGACTAATGGTTCAACAGGTTCAAAGGCTTCTATAGGTAGGTTCAATCAAAAGAATAAGTTTTTTACACTTAGTCATTTTAAGGACTAGTTCAAGGTTCAAAAGGTTCAATGGGTTCAACGAGGCTTGTTTCAAAGAATCTTGGTTCAAGCGGTCAATAGAAACAAGGAAATGAACCATTGAACTATTGAACCAAAGTTGGTTCAATCAATCAGTTCAAGTGACAAGTTCAAAGGAGTGCCCCAAGCATTAAAGAAACAAGTGCCCTTGTGGAGGGAATTTATGTGGGAAAAGTGACTAAGGAAACAAAAACCTAATAGAACTCAACGGATGCTACCAAGTGTCATCTTTTGAGCCTCATTTCACTTTGTTTCTAAGAGCAGCGAATGCTGCCATGTGTCCTCTGTAAGTTAAGTGGAAGCTACCAAGTGGCATCATTTGCATGAATCTAAAATGAGTCCCACATGGTTTTATAGTGTTTCCAAAACTTAGCGAAACTTGCCAAGTTTCATCTTCTACAAGACACTCAAAAGGCATCCAAACCTTCTATAAATTCAATAGATGCTACCATGTGTCCTCACCTATTTCATAGTGGATGTTGCCATGCATCACATGTTGAGATTCACATAAAATCAACTAAGGCAAATTTCCAAGAAACAAACAACCCTTTCAAAGGACACTTAGAAGCTAAAGTGAATCATTGCAAAAACTTGGAAGACTAATTTAGAGCTCAAACAACCCTTGCAGAGGGTAGAAAGGGGGCAAATGGACAAATTTAAAGGCCAAAAGAGCAAAGGGATTTCCTTCAAAAAAGTTCCCCTGGCAAAAGTGACAAATAGACTATTCCTTCAGATAAATTGTTTGAAAGAATTTCTTCAGACTTTTTCTCTGAAGGAAAAGTCCAAAGAAATAAAAAATCTGTAATGCTACCATGTGTCACTCAGAAGGTCACAATAGAAGTTGCCATGTGTCATCTATTGAGACATAGTTTCAAAGTAGTGGAACATGCCACGTGTCTCTCATCAAATGCAATGGAAGCCACCATGTGTCATCTTCCATAGGAAACTAATATAAGTCCCAAAAAAATTTCAAAGGCAGTTAAAAGCTTGATAGAGCCACCACGTGTCAACATCTATAGTTTCTTCCTTTAAAATATCTTGTTAAAGATTGTAGTGATCCTTCATTAAGCTACTAAAGCAAGTGGAAGCTGCTAAGTGTCATACTCTATAGAGTTTTCAAAAGATCAACAGAAAGCAACTAAGGAACAGAGCATCGAATTGAATCAAGGACCTGATTCAAATAACCAAAAAAGGAGGAATGATGAGGAAGGACCAAAAACATTTACGCATCAGATATGTTTCTAGAAGTAGATTGTCAGGTGGACATTGAAAGATGCAAACTTTCAATAGTGTGACCCGTTTCTCTACACTGAAAAAAGAAAATGGGTAAATGCCCCTAAATTCCAGCATGTCTTCTTAACAAAATTCAATGCAACATGATGTGTTACTATTCCCAAGTCCTTCTTGAAGAGGCTATATAAGGGACTTTCTTTTATTGTTTTAGGGATCTCTCTCTCTAATTATCAGAAACAAAACTCTACCCAAATTGAAAGGCATTATTGAGAATTTGAGCTCAGATTGTTGATCTTATTTTGTTATTGGAATAAGAAAGCAAGTGACTTTTCAGACTTTGTGCTGTGATATCTTTGTTGTTAGGGAAACTATTCTTATGTCTTTTTCCTTAATATATTTTTTGTTCCTTTAATTCAACAAGTAGAATTAGTGAAAGTAGTTAGGAAGGTGTCCTAAAGTCAATTGTGGAGAGAATTTGTGCCCCCATAATTGCCTTTAGTGTGTTTTCTTTTTGTTTCTATGTAAAGGACCTTGGGATGACTTTGTGCCCTCATTGTCCTTCGTATCTCACTATTGGGCAATTCAGGTGGAGACTTTGTGATGCATCTCAGTTTGCTAGTTACTACGTCCTTGGTTACATTTTGAAATTATTACCAGGAAGATTCTTGTGGTTTGTTGAATAATACTTCTGAAAGAAGAGGAGTGATTTATGTCATTATACCTAAGATTTCTCTTTTGATTTTCATGCATCATCTCTGAAAAAAGAGAGATGGATGGTTTATCCTATCGTTGAGTATTATTTTTTGTTTATATATATATATATATATATATATATATATATATAGGGAACCTCCCCTTGATGAGAGGAGAGATTAGTCTCCTTTTGATGTTGTAAAACCACACATTGGGCTGACCAATCTTCCTACTTTGGATGATCAGACCTATTTTGTTTATCAGTACGCTGATCAACAAAATATTCAACCAATAGTTTTTGGCAAATCTACTGGGGATGTAGTTATGTGCATTCTGAAACCTCAAACTTTAGTTTGAATTAGTCTCTACCCATTATCATTATAACCTTACTATTTACCTTCACACCAACTAGGAAAGAACATACAATTTTAAGCCTTAAGCTTCAAACTGAAGCAAGGTCAATTCTTTTCCATTTTTGTTTCACAATCTAGTAGATTCAAGGTATACACGAAGCCAAAGGGATAAAGGTATTGTTGACCCTATATTCAAGTTGGTACAACAAAGTAATTTTGATCTATTTCCTTCACCATCTCACCTCCAACAAACCAAGAGCTTTCCCCTTACTAAAGTCAAGTCTCCATTACCAAGTGAAGTATCCACTTCTATTGTTGATAAATCTTTGCCCATAATTACCCCTCTAAGATTTTTTATTCCTCCTTTTCATAATCCTATAATGGCAGCTCAAGGCCCTTAGGGTAATTCTTTTGGTCCTCTCAATCTTACTCCACCTCTACATGAGCTCCCACACAGTTTAAGGAAAAAATTCTCCAAATTTTATGGTGATGGGAAAGTTCATCTTGATGAACACATTACAGCCTTCAACATAACATGTGGTGTAATTGGAGTAGAATTTGAAGATGTAGAAGTTAGGCTATTTGTAGAAACATTACAAGGTGCTACTATAGACTAGTTTTTTCATCTACAGGCTCAGTCAGTAATTAATTGGAATACTCTCAAAGCTAAGTTTGAAGCCAGATTCAAACCTACAGAAGATGCACATGCCCTTATGGCTTAACTCACACAAATGAAGAAAGAGCCTCATGAACCAATGAGGGACTTCATAGACAAATTTGACAAACTGAAAAACAAAATTCTTGTAATTTCTCAACCTATAGCTGAAAATCTCAAATGCTTCTTCATTAATTCTCAGTTATGTGAAGTGAGTTTTCTTTTGAGATGTGCTGGTCAAATAGACCTTGTTGCAGCTCAACATTTGGCCACTAAGGTAGAAGATGATCTCATCTTATCAAGAAAGATAAGAAGAGATCCAAATAGAAATAGACCTTCATCATCTTCTAAATATTCATCTATAGGCACCACAAATCCAATGGTGCAGAAGTTGGCAAATGAGTTGCTTGCTCTCAAAAATCAAATGGCACAATGAATGTCTTCTGCTCCTTCATACAGAGATATTCCAAGAAGGACATTTCCAAATCATTAATATTAGGGAAATGCTACCAAGAATCAAGGGCAACAAAATCATCTTCCTTTCTCATAAGGAAAAATTTTCATTGAAGCTCGTCTAACCAATTCAACAATGGGATATCTTGAAGCAAAATCAGATTTCTCTTTCTAGCCTAAATTGAATCAAGAAAATGATGTTGATCTCCTTGTAGAAAATCAAAAAGAATCAACTGGTGACTCCCACATTAGTTTCCTAAACTACCAAGATGAACCCAAAAGCAAAGGAGAAGCTTTTAATGGATCATATGCAGTGTTTAACAGGTCCAAGAACCAATTAGTCTAACAAGTTGATAAAGGGAAGACGGAGGAGCAACCTTAACCATCAATTACAATTGCTAAGTGTGGAACCACTCTGCCTTTCCAGTCAAAGGATTTGGTGATCACCCAAAAGGTAAGTACATCAATTTCACCTTCTACTTCAATTTCACAAACTAGACCTCCTCCCATCCCTCCTAAAACTCAAAAGGTTGAAATACCTTCCTCTGTACCTAACTCAATTCAACCATTTGACATAATTGATCATGTCAAAAAGACAAAAATACAAATGTCTGAATTTGAATATTCACAGTCCAATCCTAATCAATTAGATAAGTTGGTACAATATGTCAAGAACCAAACTATCTCTGCAAGACAAGAAGCTAAAAAGGTAACCCCTGATCCCCCAAAGAACATGCCCATTCCATATAATCTTGTCACTACTCCTCCAGCCACCTCTAGGAAAATATAACCTTTCTATGTTTCCCTATTAATAAATGGTCACAAGCTAAGTAATTGTATTATAAACTCAAGCACATATAACTATGTCATGCCTACTAAAGTAGCTAAATATCTTGATCTCACATTAACCAAGACATTTGGAAGATGTTTCTCCATGGAGAACAAGTAAGTGCCATTGCTAGGACTAATCAAGGATGCCTAATTTGCATTTGTAGCCTTTATAAACAAAAGAATTAAGATGATAGTTCTGGTGGCCAATATTCCAGCATCCTATGGTATCCTACTTGGGTGAAATTTATACAAAGATGTTGGTGGAGAATTAAGCATAGACCTATCTAAGGCAAGGATACCTGTCAAAGGCACCATGTAGAGGCTGCTTCCTAAAAAGGAATCAAAATATATTGTCACTCAAACATCAGCCCCTGAAGCTCAAATTCTTTTTGAATCCTCAAGTATGGGTAACTACTTTCTATCTATAGATGAAGTACATGAAGCATCTGATAAAATTCTTGAAACTGTCAACCCAAAAATTAGTTCAACTAGAATAACAAAAGAACTAGTAGGTTGCAATACAAATGAAGAAGGATCTTCCCTCTCTAATGAAGGAAAATCCAAGGAAAAATTAGTGTCTAATGAAGCATGGACTTTGGAATTTGATGGAAGCTTCTCCTCTACTGGTTTAGGAGCCAAGATTGTGTTGATGTCTCCTCAAGGAGATATGTTTCCTTTATCTTACAAATTACAATTTAGCAATACTAACAATATAGCTGAATATGAATCTCTATTGCTTGGATTGAAGGTTGCTTAAGACAAAGGCATCAAGTTCCTTCATGCCAAAGGGTATGCATAATTAGTGGTTTGTTAGGTGATAAACTTATACCAAACCAAGAATGAAATATTATGCCACTACCGCAACCTGGTTTGGGACCAAATTGAAAGCTTTGATGCTTTCAACATTTCTACCATACCCAGGGAATCTAATGACAGAGTTGATGCACTTGCTATTTCAAGAACTCTCTTAGTTCCTCACTTAGATTTCAAAGAAGATAGGTATACTATTGAGTTAGTCTTTAGACCAAGTGTTCTGGATAATGCTGATCATTAACAAGTATTCAATGATGATCATCAAATAATTACCTTCTTGGAATGAAAAGACAATTTTGAACAACTACATTTTGAAGTTAGTGAATCTCAGAAGTATGAATCAACCTCTAAATCTATTTTAGATATAAATGAAGAATTCTTATAGCTGAAAGGAAATAAAATTCCCAAAGGTGTGGTTTCTCTTGAGAAACTATTTGACAAGCATGATAGATTCATCAAACAACAACAAATAGATTCAAGCTTTTCTCAAGAATTCGATCAAGTAAATCTGACTACTAAAGAAAATCCCAAGATGATTAACATTGGTAAGTGTTGCACCCTTGAAGAAAGATTCAAGTTCACCAATTTAATATGTTAATACATGGATGTCTTAGCATATTCTTATGACAACTTGAAGTCTCTTAGACCTGATGAAATCCACCATGACATTCCTCTCAAGGCTGACTCAATGCCCTATAAGCAAAAATCTAGACAATACAATCTAAAAATATTAGGTACTATTCTGTCTGAGATAGAAAAAATGTTAAATGCTAGAATCATCTTCTCAATCCATCATTCCACATGGATTGAAAACATAGTGCCTATAAGGAATAAGAGGTGAAATTTGCATTTGTGTAGATTTCAAGAATTTGAATCAATCATCTTTGAAAGATAATTACCCTTTGCCAATCATAGATCACGTACTTCAAACAATGATAGGTTCAGAGATGTTATCAATTCTAGATGGCTTCTCAAGATATAATCAAGTTAAAGTTGGTGAAATAAACCAACACAAGACTACATTCACCACACCTTGGGGTACATTTGCATATAGAAGAATGCCTTTTGGCTTAATAAACACTGGTGCCACCTTTCAGAGGGAAATGGACCTGGCTTTCAAAGATGAGATGGGTAAATTCATAGTGGTATACTTTCATGACTTAACCATTTTTTCAAAGCACCATTCTGATCATGTACACCACTTGCAACAAGTGTTGGAGCGCTACCACCAGAATGGTATTTCTTTGAACCCTAAGAAGTCTATTTTTGGAGTAACAGAGGGGAAACTCCTCAGACACATTGTGTCTAAAGAAGGCATAAAGATTGACTCAGATAGAGTCAAGTATATTCAAGAGCTTAATTTTCCTATAAATAAAAATGTTGTTCACTCTTTCTTCAGAAAGGTGAATTTCTTACGAAGGTTCATCCCTGAATTTGCTGAGAAGACTAGACACATTGTGAACATGATGAAAGGGAAGACCACCTTTAGCTAGAATAAATAAGGCAAGTCAGCATTTCAAGATATCAAGACTGCCATTGCCCATGCCCCTACCTTGGTTTGTCTAGATTACAACAAATATTTCATCATATACAGTTATGCTTCTAAACACAAGCTTTCAATAATGCTTGTTCAATAGGACAAGGAAGGTATAGAATCTCCCATTTATTTGATGAGTTGCCCTCTCAAAAACCATGAGATAAAGTATTAAAATGTAGATAAGCATGCTTATATAGTGGTGAAAGCAGTCAAACATTTCCACATCTATATCCTAAATTCACACACTACTGCCTTAGTTCCTAACACTACAGTCAAGTCCATATTAAATCAGCAGGAGTTTGGCATAAAAAGAGGAAATTGGATTGCAAAGATCCAAGATTTTGATCTAGACATCAATCCAACAAATCTGGTCAGGGGAAAAGGCCTATGCCAATTAATTGCTGACAACAAGCCAAAAGATACACAGCATGAAGAAGCTGAAGTGGAAGATACACCAATAGTCCTTTTTGTCTCCACTACCAATGAGTGGTATTTAGGTATTGCTCATTTTCTTACTTATGGTGAATGTTTTTCTCATTTGTCTTATATAGAAAGGAGGACTATCAAGTTGAAATCTACCAATTTTGTCCTTTGGGACAATGGCTTGTACAAGAGAAGCATAGATGGAGTATTCCTTCGCTGTGTAGACAAAGAGAAACAAAGCCAACTTTTGAAATCTTTCCACAATATAGCCTATGGAGGACATTTTTATACTCCTATAACTACTCACAAGATTCTGCGAGCTAGGTATTACTGGCCAACTCTTTTCCAAGATGCATATAAGTGGGTGAGAAAATGTGAACTCTGCCAGCAATTTATTGGAAGACCCAAGTTAGTTGCCTTGCCTCTCAAGCCAGTGATCATAGAAGAACCTTTCCAGCAATGGGGGATTGATTTTATTAGGACTATAAACCCATCTTCAAGTGCTGGACATGATTATGTCATTACAACAACTAACTATTTCACCAAGTTGGTAGAAGCAATCCCAACTAAGCATGCTACTTTAGAAGTTGTATGCAATTTCCTCAAGGAGAATATCATTTCCAAGTTTTAAGTTCCAACCAAAATTGTTTCTAAAAATACAACTTGTTTCACCTCCCAAGAGATTACATAATTCTTTTTCCATTATGGAATTACACTCTCTCACTCTTTTGATTATTTTCCACAAGGGAATGGATAAGCTGAATCAAGCAATAAAAACTTGGTAATTATCATCAAGAAGCTAGTAGATAGCAATCAAAGGACATGGCATAAAGCATTTATTGATACTCTATGGGTAGACAGAATCACACCAAAGAGGGCAATTGGTATGTCTCCTTTTCAACTTCTTTATGGTATCAATGCTGAGATATCAATCACCTTAGAATTGTCAGCCTTGAAATTGGCAAAGGCAATTGAAGATCAGACATATGAAAGCTCTCTTGATAAGAGAATCATGTGCCTGACTGAGTTGGATGAATAGAGAACCATGGTGGTGGACCAGATTGCTACTCATCAAAGTCTAGTAAAGAAACTCTTTGACTAGAAGGCCAAAAATAGTGATTTTTGGATTGGGGATCAAGTCCTGCTATGGGACAAAAGGAGAGAACCAAAAGGGATTAATGGAAAGTTTGACTCCCTTTAGAGAGGCCCATTTATAATTCATCAACACAATGGTGAAAATAAATTTCTACTGAAATATCAAGATGGCACACTCTTATCTCTACCTCACAATGGGCAACATCTAAAACACTTCAACTCTTGAAGTATCAGATCATTTCATCTGTACATATGTATATTTGTATAGTTTTTAATTCTTTTTTGTTTTGTTTGTTTCCATTTTTGATGCCTTCCATTTTTGGGTAACATGACTCCATATCCCAATGGTACACATGAAGACACTAGAGATTTTGGATTCTAATCCCTTTAATTCTTTTTTACAATTGATAAAAGTTCCCCAATTAGAGCCAGCTGTTGTCCCCAAAAAATAGACTTCTCATTTTTGGGACAACATGTGAACTATTTTGGTTTAATAGACCAAAATAATCTCTTCCCTTTTCAAAATTTGTTTTGAGCATTCAAATTCCTCATTTTTCAAGCTTCTCAGAAATCTATGGACTCTGTAGGGTTGAGTCTACGAACTCTGCAGGAAGAAAATCTACGGACTCTGCAGGCCAAGTTCTATTGACTTCACAAGTTGATTTCTACAGACTCTACAAGAAAGAAGCAATCTCTCAACACTTAGGTGATTTCAAAGTTGGTTCAAATGAAAAGGTTCAATCAAAATATTTCATTAGCAAGCTTCTAAGCAAGGATTGACCCATTAAACTGTTAAACCTTGAACTATTTTGGTTCAACGAGTTCACAGGTTCAAAGGTTCAACATCAGCAATAAGAGTTAAGCACATTTGTCAAGGTTCAAAGTTCAATCACTTTAAGGTTCAATGGCTTCAAAACACTTATCAAAGAGAAGAAGGCTTGAACCATTGAACTGTTGAACCATTGAACCACTTTGGTTCAAAGGTTCAACAGGTTCAGTGGTTCAATAGGTTCAATGACCAAATGGTTCAACACGTTTGGTTCAAAAAGATCAAAAGGACTTAGCTAAATAAAAAGAATGAACCAATTAAACTATTGAACCTTAAACCAAAGGGTTCAACAATTTCATAGGTTCAAAGGTTCAACCAGTGCGATGAAGATCAAAGAGCTTAGAAAGAACAAGGAAGTGACAGACTAATGGTTCAATAGGTTAAAAGGCTTCTACAAGCAGGTTCGATCAAAAGAACAAGTTTCTAACATTTAGTCATTTTAAGGACTATTTCAAGGTTTAAAAGGTTCAACAAGTGCAAGGTTTAATGGGTTCAATGAGGCTTGTTTCAAATAATCTTGGTTCAAGTGGTCAATAGAAACAAGGGAATGAACCATTAAACCATTGAACCAAAGTTGGTTCAATCAGTCGGTTCAAGCGATAAGTTCAAAGGAGTACCCCAACCATCAAAGACACAAGTGCCCTTGCAGAGGGAATTTCTATGGCAAAAGTGATTAAGGAAATAAAAACCCAATAGAACTCAACGGATACTGCCAAGTGTCATCTTTTGAGCCTCATTTCACTTTGTTTCTAAGAGCAATGGATGCTACCACGTGTCCTCTGTAAGTTAAGCGAAAGCCACCAAGTGGCATCATCTGCATGAATCTAAAATGAGTCCCACATGGTTCTATAGTGTTTCCAAAATGTAGTGGAAGCTACCAAGTGTCATCTTCTGCAAGACACTCAAAAGGCATCCAAAGCTTCTACAAATTCAATGGATGCTACCACATGTCCTCACCTATTTCACAGTGGATGCTGCCACACATCACATGTTGAGATTCACATAAAATCAACTAAGGAAAATTTCCAAGGGACAAACAATTCTTTCTAAGGACACTCAGAAGCTGAAGTGAACCATTGCAAAAACTTGAAAGACCAATTTAGAGCTCAAATAACCCTTGCAGAGGGCAAAAGGGGGAAAATGGACCAATTTAAAGTCCAAAAGAGTAAAGGGATTTCCTTCAAAAAATTTCCCCTGGCAAAAGTGACAAAGAGACAATTCCTTTAGAAAAATTATCTAAAAGAATTTCTTTGGACTTTTTCTCTGAAGGAAAAGTCTGAAGAAATAGTAAATCCACAATACTGCCACGTGTCACTCAGAAGGTCATAGCAAAAGTCTCCAGGTGTCATCTATTGAGACATAGTTTTAAAGAAGTGAAACATGCCACGTGTCTCTCATCAAATGCAGCAGAAGCCACCATGTGTCATCTTCTGTAGGAAACTAATATAAGTCTCGAAGACTTTTCAAAGGTAGCTAAAAGCTTGACATAAGCTACCACGTGTCAATGTCCACAATTTATTTCTTTAAAATCTCTTTTTAAAGATTGTAGTGAGCCTTCATTAAGCTATTGAAGCAAGCAGAAGTTGCTAAGTGTCATCTTCTGTAGAGTTTTCAAAAGACTAGTAGAAAGCAACTAAGGAATAGAGCATTGAAATGAATCAAGGACTCAATTCAAATAACCAAAAAAAGAGGAACGATGAGGAAGGAATAGAAAAATTTATGCATTAGATATGTTTCTAGAAGCAGATCGTCAAGTGGACATTGAAAGATGCAAAATTTCAATAGCGTGACCCATTTCTCTGCATTGAAAAAAGCAAATGGGTAAATGCCCCTAAATTCCAACATGTCTTCTTAATAAAATTCAATGCAACATGATGTGTTACTGTTCCCAAGTCCTTCTTGAAGAGGATATATAAGGGACTTTTTTTATTGTTTTGGGGATCTCTCTCTCTGATTATTAGAAACAAAACTCTGCCCAAATTGAAAGGCATTACTGAGACTTTGAGCTTAGATTGTTGATCATATTTTGTTATTGGAATAAGAAAGTAAGTGACTTTTTAGACTTTGTGCTGTGATATCTATGTTGTTGGGGAAACTATTCTTATGTCTTTTTCCTTAATATATTTTTTGTTCCTTTAATTCAACAAGAAAAATTAGTGAAAGTAGTCAGGAAGGTGTCTTGAAGTCAACTGTGGAGAGACTTTGTGCCCCCATAATTTCCTTTAGTGTGTTTTCTTTTTGTTTCTATGTAAAGGACCTTGGGATGACTTTGTGCCCTCATTGTCCTTTGTATCTCACTCTTGGGCAATTCAGGTGGAGACTTTGTGCTACATCTCGATTTGTTGGTTACTACGTCCTTGGTTACATTTTGCAATTATTATCAAGAAGATTCTTTTGGTTTGTTGAATACTACTTCTGAAAGAAGAGGAGTGCCTTTTGTCATTATCCCTAGGATTTCTCTTTTGATTTGCACGCATCATCTCTAAAAAAAGAGAGATGGATGGTTTATCCTACCCTTGAGTTTTATTTTCTATATATATATATATATATATATATAGGGAACCTCCCCTTGATGAGAGGAGAGATTAGTCCCCTTTTGATGTGGTAAAAATACACATTTGGCTGACCAATCTTCCTATTTTGGATGATCAAACCTATTTTGTTTATCAGTATGATGATCGACAAAATATTCAACCAACAATATCATTGAATAATGAAGAATGTGATCACACCAAGACTTGAGATTCATGATTTAGACCATAACAATGTTTAGATAGTAACAATGTAATCTCAACAAGCAGCCAAACACACACACAAGAGAAAATAAAATAAAATTTAAAGATAATGATCTAAGGAAACCTCGAACAAGGGGCATGTTCAAATGCTACACAATCAAAGGGACATGAATTAGTCAAATGTGTACAAAGAAATATTGACATATTGAAATGTCAATATACAAAATACAATGACATATTCAAATGTTGAAAAATGAAAACAAAGAAACGAGGCCACAAAAAATGGAGCATATTCAAATGCTCAAAAAAGTAAGACAAAATCAAGGAAAGACACTTAATAAAGTGCATAAATAAAATCATAAACATATCATACTAGACCTTGGGTATATGTGTTAGTTATAAATTTTAAAAACATAGATTATCAAGTACAATATGAAATATATAAGCATGGATAAAGGCACGTGTAAGTACATATATGAGATCAAACATGATAATGTAAATTTGTCATAAAATTATATAACTTGGGTGTATTATTACCATAGTGGTGGATGATTTTAACATTTTGGTGATGTGAATAGAGGGAAAACCCAACATCCAAAAGTGCATGGATCATGTATTTGTGTATGCTTGAATCACACTCAAAATATGTGTGAAACACGTGTATATAGAAAATATTGATATGATATCCACTAACATGAAACTAACAACATAAATGCCAAAGAGATAATAGAATGTATAAATACTAAAAATTGTTTTATATTTTTGAATTTTGATTTTTTGGGTTATTTTAGAATATTTGAGAGGGTTAATCAAGGAATTCTTCATCATCAAAGGGTGTAGGATCACTTTATGAATTTTTAATTATTTTTTTATAATGATGCATGGACACCTTTTTTATGTCTTTGTGTAATGGTATTCCAAAATCCATTGATGGGTAAAGGTGGCCATATTCATTATGGTGTAATCAAATCTCCCTATCCCAAACCATGAAGGTGATATACATACATACATTATGTAGTGTTTATTTCTAATCAATGAACTAATTTTTTCCAAATTAGAATGTCAAATTTGGATCTCGATCTAATTTCCTTTTGATCATGAGGAACACCTATGGTCCACTTGTTACTAGTAGGTAGATGTACTTATGAGATTATGGCATTAGCGAAGACTATGTTAATTTAGTTATATTATGTCCTAATTATTGAAGGAATGTAGTGATACACATTGTATCCCAATTATTTCCATAAAAATTGAGATGCTAACAATAAACCTCATCAATATCATTAGTAATAGTTAGATTTCTGTGCTTTGGTCTCTTTGTAGGATGGTTTTCATGTGAGTCTTTGGAATTAATTTATATTTTTATCTTCATGGGAATAATTTGTATGCAACCCTCACTCTTATATTTCTAAATTTAGTTTATCAATGTCTAAAAATGACTTGTGTTATGTATATTTATCTTATCATAGTTAAAATATGGAAACCCTTTCTTAGGAATAATTCTAATACTAGATATGTGTCTACTATAAGGTAAAGATATCATGCTATGTTTGAGTAACATGGAAAATATTGTATCCATAGTATCTTGGTTTGGTGTGATCTATGTAATTTATTATGGAGTATTATGAGACACCTCCATTTTATTTACATTATGTATTTGAATGTGACCCTTGAATGTTTGACTTAATGTGTGAATCTAAGAGAGATGTATGGAATAATAAGTGTTTACATGTTCATCTATAATTTTTTATTTACCCTTATTTTGATTTGGTTATGTATGCTCTATAGGTGAGTTTAGATTATATGTACCAAGACATGCGAGCTCAAATAATTTATGTGAAAGATGCTCAAGTGGATAAAAATTAAATTTTCATAATGTCTCATCTATCACATCATGGGATAGATCATCATCACTGTCATAATAATATAAAACATGGCCATTTTTTTGCTTAATGTTGACCAATAAATGAAGCTCAAATATTGGAGGTTATTATGAATTTTCATATCATTAGATCCTTTGGTATTATTTTTTATTCTTGAGGAACATATTTGTGCACTTCAATGTTTAGTTTCTTATTTGTATTTGGAGATAATGGAGCTATTGTAGTTGACTGACCCACCTCATAATTTTGGGTATTATTAAGATGAATGCATTGTGTAAGTGGTACTATCATATGAATTCCCTTAATATTATAATGTATCATTTTTTAGAATTTTAAAGGCTCATCATTGGTAGGCATTGTCAATAAAGTCCCTTCATGTATGAATTTTACACATCAATGTAAATTAGATTGGACAACCTCCATTGTTTGTATCTAAGGTATACCCAAAATTAAATTATAATGTAATAATTGATACATTACTTAAAAGGTAGTTCAAACTATTTTTGGCCCTAGTATTATATCCAAATTTATTTGGCCAATTAAAGGGATATGTGAATTATCAAATACCTTGATATGTATCATTTATTTTTGTAAAAATTTGGTTCTAATACCCATGGTGGTTAGGAAATTCATTCTAAAATGTTTAATATTGATCCATTATCAATGATAATCCTTTTTTACCATTATTATACATAGTTACTTGTATTAATAAAGGTAACTCTTGGTCAATAACATATTTACATGGTAACTTTGTTGGATCAAAGGTTATTAGTTTTACATTATTTTTGGGATATTGTATGATATCCACATGGTAAGTTGGATCAATAGCACTTAGAACTCAATTTTCATGTAATGATTTATATATGATAATCTTATAGATAGTAGATTGATTTAGAAGTTTAAGGATGGAAATCTTAGCATGTGTGTTTCTCAATTGGTCAATAAGGTCATATCCCTTAGATTTGATCATAATATTTGGATTAAGGGTCACCTATTATATATTAATAGGTGGTCAATCAGGTTTAATACCTTTAATCTTTTGAGTAATGATAAATTAGACCATGGAATAAAATATAAGTCATGGGAAAATAATGGGTGTGAGATGGTAGCTATAAATTGAATAAGATCTAGGTGGACTAAATGATTTTTATCATGCACATTGGTGTTTGGATATTATCTCTATAGTGTTATAACATGAATTATGAAAAGAGATTAAGTGTTTTTTACTTTAATTCTCTCTCATTATATTGATAGATCTACTTATTTTTCTAGATGGTACCTTGGATTAGTGTAGTAAAATAGTAGACTATTGAAACAACTATAAATTACAACATAAAATAAGATACACATGCATTTATATTTAACATATGGATAAAAAATGAGATCTAATTTTAAACTTGTAAAATCATGTTAAATCAAAAATTAGAAATTAGAAATAGAGATTCAGGAAACCCTACATTAATATATAGGGTTTTATAGATGAAAGGTCCAGTTCAACAAATGTTTAACCTTAAGATATATATGGGGGAATCTAGGGTTAAAGGGGAAGAGATATCCTAGGGGATAAGGATGGTAAACTATCTCTAAAGTGGGTCAATTATTTGAAAAACTCAGATAAAACATATACTAAATTTATTATGCTGAGATGCTAAAGATATAAATTAAAATAATGGTAGATATCACAATGATAAAGAAAAAAAGATAGTTGATTTTTATGTTTATATATATATATATATATATATATATATATATATATATATATATATATATAGTTGACATAATGATCCTAGGGCAACATAAGTGTCTATTACTATAAAGGTTAAATTTTTAGAATCAGGTGATTATTCTAAAATTTAGATCTAGTCCACTTTATGATTGTTCCAAATCAATATATATATATATATATATAATTTAGATCTAGTCCACTTTATGATTGTTCCAAAAAATATATATATATATATATATATATATATATATATATATATATATATATATATATATATATTGATTTGGAACAATCATAAAGTGGACTAGATCTAAATTATATATATATATATATTGATTTGGAACAATCATAAAGTGGACTAGATCTAAATTTTAGAATAATCACCTGATTCTAAAAATTTAACCTTTATAGTAATAGACACTTATGTTGCCCTAGGATCATTATGTCAACACTTTTGTCTAAATTGGACATAGGTGTCTAGAATAAAAGACACATTAAAACATCATGTGATAACATGGATTCTTATAGTTTCTATGTCATCTTCATTATAGTGCATTTATATCTAGTTCATGGACTATTGCTCCTTGTAAAATAGTAAAACCCTAGTTCTTCATCTTTATAGTCGTTGTGGAAAAAATAGGTTAGTGGGAACATGATGTTGAGATGCACCAAAAACCCATTTTTTAATTAGTGCTTCCTAAAAAACCAATCTCAAACTTATGTAGTTATCCCCTATGTGTTTTATTGTGTGTGAATCATGTAAAGTGTGATAAGTAAAACAATGACCTAGTTTGTTACTTGGAAAATATAGTTCTTAGGATGCTCCTTTAGTAATTAAAACTTGTATGTGAATTGTCCTTATGATTAATATGTAAATAGGAGAAAATAGGGAGGATTTTCTCACTTGATTGATTGATAAATTTTTTTTGGTAAGTTGCCTTGTGAGTTGTTAAGTTTATTCTATGTGAGGAATGAATGAGGGTTTATCTTGTATTTATAACAATCCCTTTGGAGAATATCTCACATTAAATCACTTAGGCCAACCATAGGAATACAATTTGTTTTAAAATTAGATGACTTTAGGGAACTAAACACTTGTGTTGGGATAGACCACTTACATTGATGTAGGTGTCTGACTGGGATGTAAGTGTCTGAGAAGTTGGAAAATAGGTGCAGGTCCATAACTTATAAAGATGTAATATAAACAAGTTTACAACATCTTGGCAAGATAAAAGTCTTGGATCCTCAAAATAACATTGGTCAAACTAAGAGATAAGAAATTAGGCACATAGAGATAGTGTATGCAATCCTTTTGGTGGTGGGAAAGGTTTATAAGTTGAAAGTACATCCATGCTATGTATTTCTCAGTGTAAAATATTGAGGTTCTATATAATTCAAAATTAATGTCTATAGTTTCTTTAATAAATGAATTTAACATCTAATCTCTTCTCTTAAGCCACTTTGTAATTTAAAATTCTCTAAAATTTACCATTAACCTAGTTAATAATTAACTAACTATTTGAAGTATGAAGAAAAAGCTAGAAACCCTATCCTTCTCAATGGGTCTAGGCCATCATCATCCTATAGATGGATCTCAAGTATCAATTTAGGATGTGTAACTCATGAAAAAATGGTTTAGTTTTTCATTAATGACTGAGGATAAAAAAGGGGAGGAGGATTTTTCTAAAGAGGAGAGGTCAATGGTGTTGTAATAGGAGCCTATTTCACCTTCTAATCCCCCTAGCTAGGGTGGTGCATATATCCATACTAGAGTTAAGGTCCCATAATAGGAGGATACTAAGAGGCCTAGTTGGAGTAGGTTAGGGTTAGAAAGCTTTTCTAAATGAATGGATTTGAGATTGGGGGTAGATAAAGTGATAATTTGGGAGACTATGGAGCTCACTCAAGAAATATCCCATTTAGAGGCTCAAGATATTATAGGTAGGTTTGATGGTAAATGGCCAATTATTGGGGAAGTAGAAGCTTGGATTGTAGCAAACTAGGGCAAGAATTTGGAAACAAAAGTTTTACCCAAAGGGATTTTCTCAATGGTCTTCCTAGATCAAGGGAGTTGAGATTTAGTGCTTAAAAAACCTTGATGGGATTTGGATGGAGTCGAGTTGTGGCTCCAACCCTAGAAACACAAATTTGATGCCACAGTTTCCCATTTGGAAATGAGGGCCCTCTAGATTCATCTTTATGATCTCCTTATGGAATATTGTCACAAAGATTGTATTAAAGGTTTGGGAAACCTTATATGATCATGTATGGAGATAGATCCAAAGTCAGAGGAAGGTTTTCTAGTGTTTTGGTTAACCTATTAGATCCCATTCTAGATAACATCATGATTAAATCACAAGGTAGAGTTTGGAGTCAAGCAATGGACATTTAAAACTTCCCCTTTAGATGGTACACGTTTATAATGATAGGTCACATTATAAAATTCTACCCAAGTAAGGAATCTAAGACTTTTCCTATTCCTTTCCTTCAGTTCAAGAGTTTGGTCCCTTTTATCTAGATAATCATAGTCACAATGCTAGGATTGTGTGGACCAAAAATCCTCAAGCTTAGTAGAAAGATAAAGGTAGTTTAGGATTTTTTAATTTGGCTTTAGAGGACCCTTCCTCTTCTAGTATCCTAAAGGGAAGTCTCCCTCTTCAGCTTCACCTCTCCAAGTGGTAGGTGCAAAACTCAAAGATAAGTTGGTTAATATCCTTGAGATGGTGGCACTTCTTGATAAACTTGGTAAAATATATTCTCTCTCCCATAATATGATGATTAAAGGGAGTGAATTTAAAGTGGAACAATCTCAAACTATTAAAAATAGTATTCAAGGTACATAAATTAATATAGATAAAGAGAATGTTTCACCTTTCTTAGAGTGCCCCTTTCAAGAGGAAAATCCTATGATTAAAGCCCTCTAGAGTGACTTGGAGGTGGAATAAATAGACTCATAGGATTTAAATTTAAGAGAGTGTCTATTAATTTCAAAGTCAAAATTATCAAGGGAAAAACTAGACTATGGTACTGGCCCTAAGAGAGGTAGAACAGATAAACATGCTTAGGCCGCTAAGGATGTCTCATGTGGCAAGCAAGGAAATTTGAATAATTTTTTTGGATCAGATAAGTGAGAGGTAAAAATCCTCCCATATGAACCATGAATATCCTCTCATGGAATTTTAGGGGCATCAATGCTCCTAATAAAAGACATTTGGCTAAACATCTAATGTCAATGGAAAATCTAGAAGTTTTGATGTTATAAGAAACTAAGCTGAGTAAAGGTGATGAGTTGGGTTTTGATAAATCTGGTTGGAAGGGTTGGAATGGTTAATTTTTGGAATCTATTGGGGCTTTGATAATCTTATCCATATTTTTTATTCCATCCAGAGTTACTGTTGATCTGATTGAAGCTAGATCTCACTGGCAATTCTATAGAATTATTTGTATGAGATCAAATGTGTCTTTTCTCTTATGTAATATGTATGGCCCCAATGATATTTAGGAGAATTAGAAGGTATGGGAGGAGTTGTCATTTATTTTTTATAGATTCCCTTTAGACAAGATAACCTTTGGTGGGGATTTTAACTCTATTTTACATCAATTGAAAAAGCTTGGAGGGAAATGCTTTAAGCCATTGAAATATCTTGATTTTATTACCTTCTTGAAAAGTAATGATATTATTAATATATATCCTAAAGGATGAATGTTTAATTGGAGCAATAGAATATTTGGAGACCAAAATATTTTGGAACGATTGGATAGATTTATTGTTTCTAATTCCTAGCTTGCTCAGAATTGGCTGATCGAATCTCTTATCCTTCCCTTTGCAAGCTCAGTTCATCTCCCTATTGCAATCTCTATATAAAAAGATCATCCCCATTTTCTTTGTCTATTTAAATGGGAAAAAATGTGTTTGCAAGATAAGTCATTATTTGGGCTTGTTAAAAATTGGTGGAAAAGTTGTATGATCCCTTCTAAGTCCCCTATGTTTTGTATCACCAAGAAATTATAGTTTATTAAAGGGAAACTTAGGCATTGGAATATTAATTGTTTTAAAAATGTTTTTAAGAGAAAGTGAGAGTTGAAGCAAAGCTTGAGAATATTAATAGTATTATCTTTTGAGATGGTATGAATCAAGAGTATTATAATATAGAAAAGGTGCTCCTAGTAGAATATGAGGAATTATTGCTTAGGGAAGAAGTTATCTAGAGGCAAAAATCCATAAATTATTGGTTAAAATAAGGGGATATGAACTCATCTTTATTTCATCAATCATTCAAGATTAAAAGACATTTCACTCATATATCAAAAATTTCTCAATTGAGGGAGAGTGATTGTCTAAACAAGTAGACATCAAGAATGAGGCAATACTTTTTTTCTTGGATCTCCTCAATGGAGCTATCTTTTTAGATATACAAGCTCTGAATTCTAATTTATCTTTCATCCCAAGTAAGGTGTCTTCATATAAAAATGAGAAACTTTTGGCACCTTTTTCCCTATAGGAAGTTAGAGCTACTATATTTTCAATGGAAAAAGACAAGGCTCCTAGTTTGGATGGGTTCTCAACAAACTTTTTCAAATCTTTTTGTGAAATTATGGGTGAGGATTTTCTATATATGGTGGAAGAATCAAGGAAAAAATCTAAAATATTGATGGATCTTAATGTCACTTTTGTTTGTCTCTTCCTAAAAGGATAACTCAAGAAAACTTTAAGGACTTTAGGCCTATTTCCTTATGTAATACAATTTATAAGATTATTGCTAAAGCCATGGCACTAAGGCTAGGAAAGATCCTTCCATTCTTAATCTCTGAGGAACAAGTGGGTTTTGTCTTAGGTATAAATATCCAAGAAGTGATCATAGTATCCCACAAAATCATTCATTCTCTTAAGATGTTGCATCAGAAATGAATGCTATTAAAACTTGATATTAGTAAAGCATATGATAGGGTAAATTGATGATTTTTGCTTAAAGTTTTGGAGAAGTTTGGATTTAGTAAAACTTTGTGTAATTGGATTTTTTGTTGTATTTCTAATCTAAAATTCTCTATTCTAGTTAATGGAAGCTCGATTGGTTTCTTCCAAGCCTCTAGGGGTCCTCATCAAAGAGACCTATTATCTCATTTCCTTTTCATTTTAGTGGTGAAAACCCTGGGTAGAGCAGTGTCTATGGATAAGGAAGATACTTTGCTATGGGGTATTTAGGTGGATAATGGTCTAGAGAATTTGATGCATCATCAATTTGTGGGTGACACATTCTTGTTTAGTCAAGCCTTAATCAAGGAGGTGCAAACTTTCAAAGAAATCCTCTCTAGTTATGAGGCAATGTCAGGTCAAATGGTTAATGTGTGTAAATTAGAAATCTTCTTTATCAATTACTCAAAACAAGTCCAATAAATTATCTCTCTAGTGATGGGTTTTAATATTAGTAAATTTCCCTCAAAATATTTGAGTGTCCCTCTTTTTTCTGAAACCTCTTAATTTACTCGTTGGTTGCCTTTGATTTAGGCATTCAAGAATCATTTGGCTTCTTTGCAAGGTAAGTGGTTATCTTTAGTAGGTCATATTACCCTTATCAAACTGGTTCTTAGTTCTCTACTTACTTATTGTCTCTTTATCTTGCAACCCACTATAAAAGTTATTAAGTAGCTTAATAAAATTATTAAAGACTTCCTTTGGAAATAAGTTTAGGATAAAAAGAAAATCCCACTGATGTAGTGGGAAAGGGTTTGTAGATTTAAGAAAATGGGTGGTGTTGGGATCAAAAACCTAAAATTGTAGAATCGAGCATTGGGAGCCAATCTTGTTTGGATTATGTTAATTAACGTAGAGGCTCTTTGGGTAAAATTTATGCATATTAAGTATCTTGATCTAGAGGATCCTCTTAGCATCATTTTGATGGCTGATCCTCCTAAAGGATATCATGTATGGAACTTCATCTTAGGCTATAGAAATATTATCTCAGATCATGTGTCTTAGATCATTAATAATGGTAGGAAATCCAAGTTTTGGGAGGACTGCTAGAATAGTCATAAACCCCTTGATAAAAATCAATCATTGGGGAATGCTAAACATATTCTTTATTTGGCTTGAGGGCTCTTAGTAGAAGATTATTTAGAACCCAAGTTCACAACTGGTTTGAGATCCTAGGGCTGGAAAAACTTCAAAGGTTTAGACATTTTGGGGGATCAAGTGGTGATGCTCACAGAATGTCTAAAATTAAGGAAGGTTTTTTTGAATGACAAGGACTCTTTCCATTAGATTAGAATAAAAATGGGACACCACAGAGATAATGTGGGGTATGAAATGGTAGAGGATACAAATGAGTTGATGTCTTGGGTGCATCTTCTATGTTGGGAAAAATATGGTTTGAAAAAATTTGGGGATTTTACATGGTTGATAGTGTAGGATTGTATCCTAACTCAGGATAAATTTTCTAAGATGGGTTTCCTAGGACCCTCGAGGTGCCCTCTTTGAAAAATTAATGAGGATAGTGCTAATCATCTTCTCTTCCTTTGTCCCTTTGCAAAATAGTGCTAGAATTTGTTATGTGAATGGATGGAATGGTCATGGGCATGTCCTCCCTCTCTAATGATAGCTTTCTCAACATGGTCATTTAGTGATTACAAAAATTCTTTTTATGTCTTATGGAGAGTCAGCCCTACTATTGTGATTTGGTCATTGTGGAAGGAATGGAATAAATGCAAATTCAAAGATCAAGAGAAAGCAACCTCCAAAGTGATCCAAGAAATTAAAATCTTGATTTCAAAGGTTATCTCTACTTAGGTGAATAGGAATAAAGGACTTATATCAAGATGGGATATGATGATGGTGGCAAAATTGAATTTGATTTTTATTCCCCCCATTAATGGGTCAAGCATTATTGGTAGAAAAGATTGGACAAGAAAACATAACTGGATTCACCCTCTAGGGGGATGGTCAAGCTCAATTTTGATGGAGCTTCTTGAGGAAATATTAGAGCTTCAAGAGTAAGATGTGTTATTAGGGATTGTAGTAGTTCCTTGATTCATATTATGTCTATGGAAATTCAAGATGGTATGAATAATGAAGCATAGGGGAAAACACTTACATTGGGTATTAATATGGCCCTCTAATGTGGGATCCCTAAGTTGTTAATAGAAGGAGATTCCTAGGTCATGATTTTATTAATAAAAAATAAATAGGCTAGAGCCTGACATCTTGAGGATATTCTATCAAACACCTAGAAAAATCTAGAGTTTTTCTCTGAGGTGGATTTTAGACACTACTTTTGTGAGGCAAATTCAATCGTAGACTTCTTGGCTAATTATAGTATCAACCAAAAGGAGATGTGTAGAATGGATAATGTGACAGTAGCATAGGAAGATTTACCAACTATTTGTTTGATTGAGTTTGGTTAATGTTTACTTTAGGCTTTGTGTTTTGCTTGATCCATGAAATAGAGCTAAAACCTTTTGCTAAACTTAGTGGGGGCCTTTCTTGTTGGTAGAAAGGTGGTGAGCTAGTTTTGGGTCCTTTTTCATTGGCTATCCAAATCATTATTGCATGGATACTCCTCACACATAGGGTAGTACTTCCCATGGGTTAGCATTAATGAATGTAAATAGACATCATTTGCCAAAAAGGTGGTTTCCTTTGGCAAGTGGGGGCTTTGAAGATAATATTTCAGACCATCATGCTGTCACTAGTTTTTTATGTTGGTTAGGGATGGTGTATTGGTTATTGGTGATTATCATAGTTGTTAATGAAACTGGTGTAAATAGGCCAGAAAAATGGATGATATAATAAAAATTACCTTAGTGACTCCATGCATTAATGGGGAAAGTAAAGCACATGAAATGGCCTTCAAAGGCCAAATCTCATGAGCTTACCTATTGTATATCTTCTAACTCCCATCAGAGGATCTCTTTGAGGCAATCTTAGATGTTCATGGGTTTTATTTCTTGCTTTAAGGTGTGAGTAGCTAGGTAAATTCACAAATTGGTATGATGTTTACATCCAATATTATGGCATTGTTCTCAGAAGTAGAAGTGATCACTCTAGTGATGGTTTTTTATGTACATCCAAAAGTGTAGGTGGGGTTGGTAAATAAATTTTTTCTCCATGACCTATCACCTTTTCCCAATCTACCTTTCTCAAGTATATATGCCTTAGGTGTGGTTCCATCCTCAAATTTCCAAGCATTGGAAATGTGCTTCATGATTTTGTTGGATTTCATAGAGGAAATTCAAAAGAAAGTTTCAAAGACTAGTTAGAAGGAGGGTCAGTTTATTTCCATGACTATTTTAGAGTAGCTTAAGGCTCAAATCCCTTAGTTGGTGAGGATGTGTGAGCATCAGCATGGGAAGGATAGAGTGGCAGCTGTCAAAACGTTAGTGAAATGGGTTTAATAGAGGGAAGTCATAGTGCCACCTTGGTATAGTAAACCATGCGAAGAGGTTTTCGGAAGTTTTTTCCTAGGAAATGCAATCATTTTGGTGACTTTATCCTTAGGTGAGGAAGACTTTAGGAAAAATTTCAAAGCTAAAATCTTGCTTGGGGAAGAGGTGGTTAAACTCAGGGGTGGTAAAGTCATCTATGTTACAGATTTAGAAGAAGAAGCTAGTGTGAGTTTTTGTTGAAATGGATATTATCTTTTGTCACTATGTTCAAAGTTTTTGGGTTGGTATGGATTTTGGCCATCTAGTTTTAGTATGTTATCAGGTGCATTTGAGGGGTTGTAGCTGTATGTTTACTTTTTTTTATTTTGGTTTGTTTTTAGTTGGTTGTATTTGGTTCTTAGTTGTTGTTAATGGGTTGGGGGGGCCTAAATACAATCCCTGTATCTATCCAAAAAACTAATTGACTAACTATTTTATTATTTGGATTGGTTTTTAAAAACACTAAAGTAAATAAATCATGTCTAATAAACTTTAAAAAGAGAATCAAACAATTTAGATTAATACTTTGCAATATGGTTAAGACCCTTTCAAAATCAAACATAAATAAATATCTAAAGTGGGAATTTGTTATAAATAACACTTGGAACTAATTTTATTAGGTGGTGGAATATGCAAATAATATTTAGAAAAAAATTAATTCTATCAAAACCCATTATTTTTAATCAATTCCAGATGATGTTTTCAAGAGCAAATTTTGTAATTAATTTTTTCACCTCCAAAGTCATTTTAGATTTGGCATAAATTAAATACTTAAATTTATAATATTTGAGGCTTGGAAATAATTCTTTGTGGATACAAGATATGCAATAAATAATTAGATAAATTTTATTCCATTCAAGAAGTGTTATTTTCAACTGATACTAGGAGACATGTGTAGGGGTAAAATCCCTTTTTACGTTCTTCTTAGTTCTAAATTCGATTTGGAATCAATGTAAATAAAATATCAAGATTTAAGGTTTTTAAAATAAAACAATGTAATCAATTTAATCTAACTTAAAATTATCAATTTCATAATAAAATAAATTTTATTATAAGTTTTGCTATTTTTAGTAGGGTGATTTTGAAGTCACTTTATGTAGAATTTTTGTAAGATAATTTTCAAAACTAATAAATTCACTTTGGAATGGTGATCAAATTATTAGTTTCATTCATAATAAAAATATCCCTATACCTTAAATGTGTTTATACTAACTTAGATAATAGATTCTTTCAGTGGGAAAATTTTATCAACCTTTTTTTAAAATAAAAACAATAATGGTTTTGTACCTAGTTTACCCAACTTGGAGTTTGTGGGATTTGTGTTGTTTATGAGTTTTTTCATTTGTATAATCACACAATTATCAAAATTATTTTATTATTTGATTATATTATACTATTTTAGACCATATAATTTAAATCTTAGCCTTATTTTCACCTTTTAGGTCCAAAAGGTGTCCTCTTTGTAATTGGTTATAAGCATACTTTTAGAGTAGGAATTGCTTTTCATACTTGTACTGTGTAGTTTTATTATGTGTACCTTTCCCTTGTTTGTATTTCAATTATAGTATTTTGTTAGTGCCTATATATATTTAGGTTAACTAATGGTCATAATTTTATCAAAAATTGATAATTAAGTTAAGATTATTAATGTGAATTTTGTGAAGGCCAAAATACATTCATGTTAAATC
>JARHVA010011407.1:0-10000 GCA_037957365.1 Torreya grandis | reverse complement strand
TGATGTGGTTTTGAACCAATGTAAATTTTTTATCTCAAGCCAAACATGTGTGCCCTTAAATTTTGTAGTCATTTATGTACATGTTAATTGTAACATATTGTGTAAACCCCCACATCATTATAGATGTAACAAACCTTGTAAATAATGGATCCTCCATATATAAACAACATTTTTGTGTAATTTTGATGTGTATGTTGTGGTGTGAATACAAAAATTATGTTATTAAGTTAGGTCATAATTTTTTCAATGTAAATATAGTGGTGATGCATATTATATGTCAACATCATTTGTAAATGTTGTGTAATGTTATTATCTAGTAATGTACATTATGTTATGTAACCCTACAATGTTTCTATAATATTTGGGTATTGATGCAAGTATGGGGTTCTAGAGTGGAGTATAACTATTTTTATATTGGTCTAAACTAGGTTACAGGCTAGGAAGTGGAGATTATTATAAGTTGAAAACTCACTTTTTCCTTTTGCACGAGGTATCCACCTAATTATGTCAGGTGTGTTTACCATTATTTCCTTAAGAACCATGGTATATTCATGCTTAATCATCACTTTATGAATGATGTGTTCCTTCACCCACTCCTTAGTGGTTGTCAAAAGAAAAACCTTTGTGACATATACCTAATGCATACTTGTGAACATTTTGGGAGACATGTAGATATTGATATTTTCCTCTTACCTTCAGGAGGTAATTGAGGCTTGTATTTATTTATTTACCCCTTGGGTGGATTTATTAGCCACATAGTATCATAATGTGAATTTTTATATGAGATTGTTGTGCCCAATTTCATTTTTACTTGGTTGTCATTTTATTTTTTCCCAAAACCAACACTTTTGTTTCTCTTGAATCTAAATTTTATTTTATAAAGATATTTCCTTGGTTTTGAATTAATTTGATTAGAATTTGGGTTTTTATATTATGGATATTTGGATTTCAATTTATTAAATAATTGTGATGATTTTTTAATATTTAGTATCTATATTGAAATATATCTTTATGTCCATTTGGTATTTGATTTAGTTATTGTGTTATTTTATGCTGAGATTTTTACTTATCTCATTGAATGTTCGTTTCATCAATGTAGTGATGTGAACATTATATGTCTATTACATGTATGGGGAGGAGAAGTAAATTAGAATATAGATATAGGGTGTTATTATCCAACTTGTGGTCAAGTATTGATCCATCTTCTCACCCACCAAACGTGGTGGTTTCATAAAAAATAAAATAGCTAAAATGAAATTAAATTTACAAGTGTTGTATTTTATTCATGTCTATAAATACATTTAGGGATATTATTTGGAAACCTAGATCTTATGGTTGAGATCCACTCAATCCAATGGTGGGGATTTTAACCACCACCACCACTTAGGTTAAGTGGGAACTTAAGTTAAATATTAGTTTCTTTAATAAATTAAATTAATATCTAATCTCCCTTTATTAAGCCACTTTGTAATTTAAATTTCTCCAAAATTTATCATTTAACCTTGTTAAGAATTAATTAACCATTTTATCATTCAGATTGGTTACTTAGAACATTAAAGTAAACAAATCATGTCAAATAAAATTTAAAAATAAAATCAAACAATTTACCTTAATGCTTTATAATATTAAAACCCTTTTAGAATCAGACCTAAATAAATATTTAAATGGGTAGTTTGTTAGAACTAACACCTGAAACTATTTTTATTAGGTGGTGGAATATACAAATGATATTTAGAAAAATTTTAATCTAGTCAAAAACCAATATTTTTAATTAATTTCAGATGATGTTTATAAGAGCAAAATTTGTAAGTAATTTTCTTGCCTAATACTTAAATTTGAAATGTATAAAATATGAGAATTGGAAATAATTATTTTTAGATACAATATATGGAATAAATATTTATTTAAATTTTATTTAATTCAAAAATTATTACTTTTGGCCTATTTTAAGAGATATTTGCAGGGGAAAAAACCTCTTTTACCTTTTTCCCCGTTTTAAAGTTGATTTGGAATCAACATAAATAAAATATAAAGATTTAAGTTTTTCTAAAATGGAAAGTTGTAGCCAATTTAATATAGATTTAACTTATCATTTTAGTTATAAAAATATAGTTTATTATAATTTTTTCTATTTTTAATAGGGTGTTTCTTAAGCCACTTTATGTAGAATTTATGTAAGACAATTTTTTAAATGAATAAATTCACTTTGGAATGGTGATCAAATTATTAGTTTTATTCATAATAAAAATAGTCTTATACCTTAAATGTGTTTATACTACCTTAGACAATATGTTTTTGTATTTGGAAAATTTTATTGATGTTGTTTTAAATTAAAATAATAGTGGTTTTGTACCTAGTTTACCCAAATTAGATATGGTGGAATTTGTGATGTTTATGAGTTTATTTATTTGTGTAAGCACACAATTATCAAAATTATTATATCCATTGACTATATTTCAAAATATACTTTTAATATTGGCATTAGTCACACATTTTTAGATCCAAAGGGTGTCTTCTTAGTAATTAACTATAAGCATGCTTTTGGAGTAGGGATCAATTTTCATACTCAGGGTGAGTAGTTTTATCACATGTACATTTCCCTTGTTTGGATTTTCCTTATAGTCTTTTGGTAGTGCCTAGATGCATTTAGGTCATATAGTTGTCATAATGTTACTATTGGTTAAAATTAGCTTATATATGAAACTTTTGCCTAGATGGATTAGGCCACTCTCCTAGACCATTAAGTGACTCTTTGACTTCATGCTTTGAAGATGTTCCAAGATGCTCCAAAGATGCTCTGAATATGTTCTATGATACTCCAAAGATGCTACAGGCAACTCTGAATATGTTCTATTGAGATATGAAGATGTTTAGTTAAGATCTGAAGATGCTCTAAAGATGTTTTAGGATGATTAAAAGATGCTCTAGGATTCTCTAAAGATGCTCTAAAGATGCTACCGGCAGCTCTGAAGATGTTCTATTGAGCTTTGAAGATGCTTAGTTGAGATCCAAAGATGCTTCAAAGATGTTCCAAGATGATTTAAAGATGCTATGTAAAGCTCTAAAGATGCTATAAATAGGTTATAATATGATCCAAAGAGGTTATAGGATGATTTAAAGATGATATAGGTAGCTCTAAAGATGCTTCAAAGAAGTTGTAAAGAAGAGGCAATCCTAGTCCAGTGGATGGTCCAATGGTGGAAAGAGAAAACCAACTTCATGACCCTACTCAGTGTTATCAACCTTCTTGAGTGACTTTTCCATCATCTTTTAGGCCCATAAAATTGATTTTTGATGAGAATATCCTCTCCAAGTAAAAATCAATGTTTTAGCTCTCCTAGCTCAAAAACATCAGCAACAACTAACTCAAGTGCCTTGAGAGCCAAGTGAGAGAGATATTAGATTATGAGGCATGTCTTTGGTCACCATGAAAGTGATTATGATAGGGATAAGGTAAATAATAAGTGTTTAAATCTTGGAATATATTAGGATATGAATTTACCAATTTCACCTATAGCTAATACCCCAAATCTCCACCTATAACCATATAAATGGCAATTTCATTAACTCATTCAATCATTTGCCCTAAAGTACAACTCAAGACCTTTCCATTCAAGGTTAATCTTGTGAGGACTCCTTTAAAATTAAAATAACAAATGGACATATCTAATACTTAATCAAGATCACTTAAGCAATGCCAGCTCATGAATTTATAGTATATAGTCAACTTTTGAAGGTTTTTTGAAGTTTTGGGGCACCTACACATGGAGTTAAGACCTCAAATTTGGTACAAAGTGTCCTTGTGACCTATTATTTCCCTGTATGATATATATTTTGAATGAAAATCAAGGGATATACACACTATTTTTTATAAACTTGAGTCACTCTCCAAATCATTCACACAGGTAGCCTAGGCTAATCTTAGAGAAATTTGTGATTTTAGATTATCTACAAGAGGAGTTAGGTTCTAATTTTTGGTAAATATGATCATGGTGAGTATATAAAGATTTATATTCCATCATTAAGACCACATACATAGTTTAATCATCCAATATTTTGTTACATACCTCTTACAGTTATAAACAGTCATAAAACCAAGCAACTAACTAGTTAGTTTTAGGAAAAATTAGTTTTAGGGCATCTAGATGTACAATAAAGTTATGAAATTTGGTAAATTTGGTGTCATGAGTGGTTATATATATAATATTATTTTTTTTAGACTAATAGTGGAGGTATCCATTATTTTATCACAGTCTTATGCTTATCTATTGATAGTCAACATGGAGTTAGGCAAGCTTCTTGAAGGGATTTAAGGTATGAAGGATGGTTTTAACCTCATGTGAGTTTTTTTGAGGAAATTTAGGGTTATTTTAAGTATTAAAACACATATTGGGAGTGATCACATTTGTAATTTCAAGGCTAAACATGAAAAAAGGCAAATTTGAAAATTTTAAGATTTTGGCACGCAAGTGGGGATAGTCATAATTTTTTTTTTAAAAGAGGTTTAAAGGGTTATATGATGAAATATAATGATTTTAATATTTTTTTGGTTCACTCATTATCATAATTAAAAAATAATGAAGTATTGGGTCCTCATAAAACTCTAGAAAATGGCAAAACTCATAGCTACACATGTTTAGAAATTTGACAAGGCAGGTTGAGGCAACCCCAAAAGATGATTTTTTTAGTTATAATAAATGAAATGACTTCAAATTTTAAATTTATATATTTTTGGTGTTATTTAATTATTAAAATTTTTCTATTACACCTATTATACTTCAAGATAAAAAACCAATTTTTCATATCTCCATTAATGGAGTCTGTGCTCAAAACTAGGTCTAAAAGAGCCTTTAAAAGAGGTTAAAAGGAGGATTTATGTATGTAAAATTTATAAATAATTTGTATAATATCCACCATAATTTTTTTAGTGAGTTAAAAAATTTAATAAATACTCCAAATGGCTCAAATTATCAAAGAGACCCTACTAGACTTGCCTAAGCCTAGAAGGTTATAGACTTTCCCAAGCTAATTAAAAGAGTTTCCAAGTGAATAATAGGATAGGAATGGTATAAAAGTAAGGGTATGCCACACCCAAATATTATTTAGTATAAAATAATCTTATTTAATCTCCCAGGCACTATGGAGAGGCCTAAAATTGTTACAAACTACTGAAGAACCTATTTTGACTAGTTTTGAGTTTTTTAACTCATATGTCCATGAAATGACCTAGAATAAATTGGAAACCACTTGGAACGTGTAGGTTAATATATAAATATCATTTTTGACCTATTTTTTTGAACAAATTATCATTTTTGGGTTATTATGAGGCCAAAAATGGTCTTTAGAGTAGGTTCTTACATAACTAGTTAAAAATAGCTCAAGTTTAGAGGTCTTGAGAGTAGCTTCTTACATAACTAGTTAAAAATAGCTCAAGTTTAGAGCCCTTCATCAATAGAGTCCAAGATTTTTTTTAGGTTTAATGGTTTATTTTTTATGTTGGGGGAGAAATAATTATTTGAGAAAAAAATATAAAATCAAAAATAAAATGCTCAAACATAACCTTTAGGGTCAGTTTCAAGTATAAAGTGCCAAGATGACTTACCATCATGTCAAGTGACTTCTAGAAGCCAAGTAGAATGTGACATAGAAGTGCAAGTGAAGTAGATATTTAGGGAGTTAATGAGAATTGATGGATAATTTAAGGAATTATATATAAATTTTGAGATTTTTCTCAAGAATTAATTAGAGAATTAAATGAGATTTTTAGTATTTGAAGACTTTTCTTAAAGCTAGTGGAGTGCAACATCATCTTCCTCAAAGAATTTTTTTGTCTTCTAGTGCCTTTTTAGGCCAATGAGAAGGATTTAAGACCATTTTTAATAATGGAGGTTAATTTTATGAGTGATTATGAGTTATTAATTAATCATAATGTTGTTGAGACTCCATAGAAGGTGGATGAGGGGAATTTATTGAATTTTAAGAGTTTTCTCTTCTCTCTCTCTCTCTCTCTCTCTCTCTCTCTCTCTCTCTCTCTCTCTCTTCCCTTTTTTCTTATATCTCACATTTATTCCCCATTTTTGTAGGATATAATTTCATTTGAAAATAAAAAACCCAATAAAAATTTGAAATAACTACATTTTTAATCAATAAGAATATTATTGCATCTATCTCTTTACCTTTAACTTATGCTTAGTAAGCTTGTGCATGATGGCTTTGTGAAGAAGTGTTATTCCATGATTATTGTCCTTCTTTATTGCCTATTTTAAGGTATTTTATAGATATTTTAAGGTCTAAACTTGTTATTTTATACCATTAATGGATGCTTATTTTTGAGTTTTATAACCCCTCTTTGCTTCATCTCTTGCTTAGTGAGCCTAGTTTTAGAAATATTGATGCAAATTGGCTAGTTTAGGACATTATGTGAGAAAATATTATCTTTATGCTGAAATAGTGCTTGTTCAAAGATAATTAGAGTGTCATTTCATTTGGTTAATCACACATTAAGTGCTCTTAGTCAACCCATACCCCCTTTTTATCCACTTTTCTAAGCATAAATGTCAATTTAGGTGATCTACCAAGAGGAATTCAACCTTATTAATAGGTTCAACCTCATTAAAAGATACAAAAAACTTGAGGTTTCTACAATAATGTAGCTAGGAGTGAGAGAGCTTAAATAACACTCTCATAGGGTGAAATTATATGCTACAATAGTTACCGATAAGGGTTAAATATGTAAATATTAGTCATGTGACTTTAGTGAAGGCTAAATACTTTCACATTAAATATAAAACTCATTTAAAAACAAGTAAACTACAACCATCCCCTAATTTTAAATGTGAAGGAATCATTATAGATATGTAAGCATCCCAAGGATTGGGTTTGGGATTAATTAACTAGCACTTAGCTCACTCTTCTTGAGTGATTGTTGTGACTAACTAACCTTGGATGTTATCAAAACACTTGCCTAAAATAATACTCCCTTGATTATTCATATTAGCATGAGTTTCCATAGTTGTCTTATTCACATATGTGTACCTCTAGTTTATTGAAGTATCTAGAGAGAGAGAGAGAGAAGAGAGAGAGAGAGAGAGAGATGAGAGAGAGAGAGAGAGAAGAGAGAGAGAGAGAGAGAGAGAGAAGAGAGAGAGAGAGAGAGAGAGAGAGAGAGAGAGAGAGAGAGAGAGAGAGATGAGAGAGAGAGAGAGAGAGAGAGAGAGAGAGAGAGAGAGAGACACCAAATTTTTACATGGAAACCCAAAATGGGGAAAACCATGGAGAATAATCTCAAGTATATGCCAAGAAGGCTTATGCATTTCCCATCCTTCCTCATAAAAACTAGGACCCTCATGACAAGGTCCAAAATAAAATTCATACTCTTGGCCTTGATGATAAGCATGAGTAGATCGATCATGACTTTCTCTTTTTAAATTCCAAATACGATAATGAGGTCAGAGAAAGGGCCATGAATATAGGGCTAAGTGAGGACTTTCTAAGAGAGATCCAATTAAAACCATCCTTGAAACTCGATGAAGCAATGTTTAGAATTCTACCTCTTGGAGGATGGAGATACTTAGATTTTTGGAGTAGGAGGAAATCATGATAGCTAGAAAGAGAGGGGCCTAATACCCAATAAGATCAAATCTAGACTTGGTACCAACAATAGTTGGTAACTAAGGAACCACTTAGTGGAGATGAAAAGGAAGAAGAAGAATAATATGAAAAAGTTGAGGAGGAATAAATACCTACCTCAACACAAGAATAAGCACAAATGATCCTAGTTCATGCTTCAATAATTAAAATTAATTAAATTCAAGCAAGAGCTAGCTAAAGAGTTAACTATAGTGGGAGGTAGTGAATAAGTGAAAACACAAGTGGAAAGCAAGGATTATATGCTTGGGTTCCTCAAATGAATAATAAATAATGGCTACTTCAACCCCAATGCCAAAAACTATTCCCTCTTCTCTAAGATCATAGTCCTCATGCCCATAGGTAGGGAGAACAACCAAGACATATCAAAGGAATCCCAAGGATAAACCATATACCCATTTAACTCAAGAGGTAGATGAGGAGGAACTACAATAGGTGAAGGTTCTAATATTACATGCACTCAAGGCCAAAGCACCTATCACAAGTGACTCATCTAGTAAGGGACCCTTGCTCACAAATCCATTGAGTTTTAACCCTTTGATGTCTTTACCAATAGTTTCAATCACCCCTATCCATGTGGTCTCCACATTTATTACTTAGCAGATAGTCTTTATAGGTCTACTATTTATACACCCATCCATGAGTTTGCCTACTATAAAACCTCTTCCACCTTGCACTATTATAAATTTTATCCTTGTGGTTTCCATCCCTTTTGTTTCCTTTCTAATAACATGCACTTCATCAACATTGGTTCTATCCATTCCTTCAATTTCTTAGTTGATCACTCCAACTACATCCACTTCTACCCAGTTGGGTTCATCCTTGCCTTCTTCCACTCCTACCATAGTAACCACATTGGTAAGCTCTAATAGAGCACATAGGAGGTAGCCAATCTTTGTGGTCTATCTAATGGAAAAAATATGGTAACATAGAATGTTCAAAGATTATTTGGCCTATAATATCTAATCCTCCCACACACACTGAGCAAAAACCTAAAGAACATGCTCAAGTGGAAGAATTTATTTCTGATCCCTCAAAACTCACTCGTATAGATTGAGCTAAGGAACTAGGAGCCTCAACCTCTATGAGGCCCAATCTGAAGATAAAATAATTACCAATAGTGAGCTCCCTATTTTACAAAGCCACTGCATTATTAAAAAGGGTGAGAAGAAGAAGATATAAGATAGCTCAGGTAGAAGCCTAATAATGGAGGAGAGGGAGGAAGTATACTCCCTAAGTAAAAGATAAAATAGGAAAAAGGGTCAGTACCTCTTATATAAAGGACTTGAAATAATATATGGAGACACATACAAAATCCATCATGGCCATATATCAAAGAATTTAAATGTCCAAATAAGATATTAAAGAATAGTTGGAGACATTCATAGAACAAGAAAAAGTAATTCATGTTCCTCATGGAATTGAGTAGGATGTACAAGATGTTGATCTCAGGTTGTATGAAATTATTGATACCATTCATTATTTGAGAGTCAATGTGGATCCACATATCAATAAAATAACCAAATTGTTCATGAGAGCCATAAGAAAGATGACAACAAGCTAAACTTCCTATTAATATATACACCTAATAAGGATTTCAGCCATCTAGATTTGATGACTCCATTAGAGGCATCAAATGCTTTGAATTTAGCATTATTAAAGACCCAAGAGGCCTAGGACTAGGTATTATATTTGAAGGCACTAGTCAATATGTTGGTTGAGTAGGAAAAAGAGGTTGAATAATTTTCTTTAGGATTAGAGTTGGTTACTATTCAAGATAAACTGAGGAAGGTTGGTGACTAGAGCTATATTCGACCAAATGATCAAACAAGTCTCCAATAGATTCAAATATATATTGTAGGGTCTAATCCTAGAAAACATAGAAGATAAGTTAAGAGTGACAAATAAAAATGCCACATAAGTGGAAGTATTTAGGGTTAGCACTCAGGGAAACCAAGGTAGAGCACAATAATCTTATGGGTGAGACTAGTAGGGTAACTAGCCCATATCTCCTAGATATATGTCTAATTAGAGAACAACCTAATAAGTCC
Organism: Torreya grandis; assembly: GCA_037957365.1. NCBI lineage: Eukaryota > Viridiplantae > Streptophyta > Pinopsida > Cupressales > Taxaceae > Torreya > Torreya grandis. The sequence goes on along the minus strand of JARHVA010011407.1, from coordinate 302 downwards.
TATAAACACTACTAGGAATTAGATGTGAATAAGCAAGTTGGTCAATAAAATCAACCTACTATTTTTATTATGCTAAATCCACCAACTCTACTAACGATGATAATAACTCCATGTTAATGCCCACCTCAGATCAGTATCCCCATGACTACTAGAGTTTACATTTCCAAAGCATCTTAAAGTTCACCTTCCATTTAATATGATGTTAACTATTACTACTTTTATAGTTCTCGTAGTAGTTTTGAGACAATATAAAAAATATCCCATAAGCTTAACCTACTATTCCACTACTCAATTTTTCTAAC
>JARHVA010011406.1:0-61452 GCA_037957365.1 Torreya grandis | reverse complement strand
ATTTATCTTGGTGAATGCATGAAGAACATGGGACTCTTTTCATACTTTAATGAGGTAGGGGATGTTTTCAAATTTCATAATTTTATTCATTTGTCAAGACTTTAATTTTTTTGATCATAATGTGTGGACCACTTGTAGGTCTACATGCACCTTTATATGAACCATTTGTAATATGTATCCTAGACTTGTGAAAAAATATAAATGGGTCTCATAATACTTTTAAAAACTCTTCAAACATTTCATATTCATTCAAAATCCAAACCCAATGCCAATTATTTCACATTGTCTTCAATTTTTGAGAGTAAACTTACCTTCTCAAGTAGGCTTATAAGTAAGTATGTGAGATAAAGTTATGGAATAAAACACTAATGGCCTCCATTCTTAATTTTAAAATATTAATCACAACCTTATATCATATCAATATTTGTGTGAGGATACCCTTATCATGCATTCAAGCTTCCACATGCTTGTGATTAGGTCACTATACCCTAATTTAGGCCTATGTAATCCATCAAATTAGGCTATTTCCATACTCTATCTCTAAAATGTGACATCATTATTGGTTTATAGAGAAAATATAAAGTTTTAATATGTATCTTATATGTTTTCAAGTCCAAATAATGATATTGAGTTATTTAGGGGTCATTGGAAACCATCAAGCTCCTTATTGAAGGTTTGTAAGAGTTTACAGTGTTTGGTCTTTTTAGGGATCACTCATAAAGAACAGACCCTCTTTCTCTCTCTTAATACCATATGATGGAGGTATAGTGACCTCCCCATCACCTAAAATTTCCATATTCCACCATGCATCTACTTATGTGATATTTAAGCAAAGTTTGAAGCTTCTCAAGTAGGCTCTATGCAGTCTATGAGTGACATGAACTCTTAATAATCATTCATAATGTACAGGTCTTTTGAATGAAAAATAGTGCCATGAATTTCAAGTATACTTACCCATCCATAATCACCTAATATAAATATATCCCATGAAAAATTTCAATGAATTTATAAGCAAAAACCTATGCTCTCTCGATCTCTTCTTGAGGCAAAAATAGGCTTTAGAGTGGCCCTCTATCTTAAAGATTATTCATACAAGTGTGGGGATAAAACAAAGAATAAATGTTGTGGATTTTGGGTAGGGTACCCATCTCACCACCTCTAATAGTCATTTGACACCATGTACTTCCTTAGGTGAGTACTAAGATTCATAATATGACCTCTCAGATTAGTAGACTAGGTGCTTAGATCGAGCAAGGTCTTTTTTTGGGGGTCTAAAAGGCCTTCAACCTGTATGATTTTATTTTAGATCATCCTCATAATCTCTATGACACATATTATCATTATTTTAATTACCTTGTTCTCTATTTTATGAGCCATAACAAACACTTTTTCATATCAAACATCTTGGAAAACTCAAAACCCTTTATACAAATGTGTAACTTGATCATTCTTGCCACTAAATACCATCACATAGGCCTATTTCCATCCTTAACTTCTATAACCTAGAAATATTTCTCTATTATCTTATGGAGTATCTTGATAGGACATACAATAGGTCTCACATCCATCCATTTACATTATTCAAATTACAACATGAAGTTAATGAGATAAAACTATGAAGATTGGATTTTGTAGATAGTTTAGAGGCACCTGTAGTCTTAAGTATTATTCATATATGTATACCCCTTATTCTGATGACTAATGCCAAAGATCATAAGGGCATTAAGGTCCCTTCCTTTGGACAAGATACTAGGTCACCATTATCTCTCCTTCATATGGAATGAAACAAAATGTCTAGACTTTTAAGACTACCAAGAAAACTAATATAAGGTATAAAATGATTTTTTCCCTCTCTAGACCCATACCTAAATCTAAAATATAGTTTTGACATTGGAGGGAGCTAAGGGAAGCTTGAATGGACATTTTATATCATTCACACCTGAAAAACCACATTACTTTTCTCTTTTTAGCATTATAAATTGATCAAAACACATTTCAAAAGGCTTATAATGTTAGAGATGAAAATGACACTCTTTTGACAGTTGTATGAACTAGGGAAAGAGGCGAGATGACCATGACATGTGTTTAATGAAATAACAAAGACTTTAAAAACCTTTGACACCTTGGAACCTATTTTATTAATTTAAGAAAAATCTAGATAATCATAAACCCACATAAGACCAATACCTTAAACTTGTCAAATTTACATTAAACTCTCCAAAGAACTCATATGACCTCATTTGAACTTTAAATAACTTGTAAAGATTAAGTTTTGAAATATGGGATTGACAATTTGACCTAGAAGGTCAAATTGGTCAACATGACCTATATTAGATATTTCACTTGTAATATTGTATGTATTATGATACTCAGTACAATACTCATACACTTCATCACACTATGTTTATCATACTTGATGTATACATATCTCATATTTTTCCAAATAGAGGCTAAAACATACCACTATAGGAAAAATACAAAAAATAAAAAACATCATTTTTTTTAAATGTAAAAAGTTTCAAAAATTCAAAAACATGGGCAAAATCTGAAATTAAAAAACATCACATTTTTTTTAAATTGATTTATAAATTTAATTTTTACTTATGCTATCGAGTTTCATTATCCATGGTTTACTTATATTATTATATTTCATAGGTTACATAATATTGGATTTCACATTATGTGCTCACATCTTGTAGATAAAATATCATAGATAGAAAGCCATAGCTTAGGGATATTTCCATTTTAAATGGATTTTTGTGCAGTGATATGTATAATTTATTTTCCTTTATCATATTTAGATATATTACTACATATTTTACTAGTATCTTACACATTTCTTATCACATGGATATTATACATTGCAATTGTTACATTGATTGTTTTTGCATGAATTCATACTTGTGTATGCATATGTTTTCTTTTTTGTACATACTTATTCATAAAGGATTATCTTGTTATCATGTCTTGTGTGATGTAAGTATTGGCTTGCCTTACCACTAACTTAGGTGTGGTCGCTAACATTGTGTGTTCCTAACTTGAGTGAAATATATTACTATATTATCATTTTAGCCATGAATTATATCATGTATACTATGTATTACTTGTGTGATTCCTAAATTTCCATAGTTTCAACCATGCATCTATGGTGGCATTTTACTTGTGTGTGTTCTCATTTATTTATCTATCCCAGGTAGGGGCTTTTTTGTGGAATTTTGGGTAATAATATTTTTTTACCATTATATTTTTATAAATGGGGAACCATACCCTATAATGTTGTTTTTGATATAATACTATCTCTCCAACACTATATTATAATTTACATGATTCTATGTAGCATAGTTATAGGCAAATATAAAGTTTTGAATATTCAATACATGACAAAACATTACAATTATGGGAAATATCAAATTACATATGTTTTCTAGGATTATTACATGATTTAGATAATATATTTTTCCTAATATATGATTTTATATAGACTTTTACAATGACAAAAAAAAATTAAAAATTCATATGTTTCAATAAATTATAACATGCTTCAGCTAATTTATTTTTTCCTAACATATGAGGCATTTGTATATTTTATTTTAATATTAGTGATTGAAACACAAGTTCTTCATCAATAACCTTAAAAGTGGGACATACATAATGGAATTTATAAATCCAATTAAACATAAAGTGGTAGAGTGTAAAATTTTTTCTACTTCCTTGATCAAGAGGGTGGATTGGATTTCTAAAGACTCCCCAAAAAAATGTTGGCTATGTTTTAACAAACTATTGAAAGTCGAGTCATTTGGCGTAATACCAAACAAGTATATCCATTCTTATGACCTCTTTCAAAATTCAAATTCAAATCAAAATCAATTTGATTTTTTTTTAAATAAAAAAATATATCATTAACATTTGATTACTTGTATCATGTTTCAAGTACATCAAATGTATGGTGTGGATGTAAGTTTAGCTATAGTATATGTTAAAAAACCCTTCATCCTTCCTTAGGTAAGTGAAGGCTTGTATTTCACTTATTTACATATATATTTTGACACATATATGCATTTAATTCACATACCCAAATCAAAGTGGAGACATTATGTAAACACCTAAAATTTGGCACAAGACTCTTATTCCCATTGTGTTATTCCTAATTTACCTTATTTAGAAAACTTGTATATTTTTATACTATTTATAATACTAATCTATCCCCATAATAGGTTTACACTTGGCTCATTGAGCCTAAAATCACCTTAACACTTATAAAAATGTATATTTTAATGAATGTATACTATTTATCAACTATTATCCATCCTTTATTGAATATAGATCCATAAAAATCTCATAGACAAACCTCATGCAACTATTAGAGTATGTTATTTCTCATGCTTGCTAGGTTCTATCTAGGTATTTCATCCTTTTCTTAGTCTTTTCTTATGTGATAATTTATCCCACATTACTTACTTAGGCTTGATTCTTATTTCTCCTTACCTACTTAAGCAAGGGATCTCCATTAATATTAAACAAGTCTTATTCTAAATATCATTTGATTTGCCTTATCTTTACATTTCATTTATTTACAATCTTATTGTGATGTTCTTATTGTCAATGCTTTATACTTCTAGATTATAATGATATTGTTTTCATTCCTTTAATGATATAAAATCCATGAAAGGTTGAAACCATTCGTTGATAAGTTATTATTCAGTTTGAAGAATATTTTTTCACCTTGTTGCTTGGAGGGAGAGGAAGTTAGAGAATTTTTTTAAATTTCAATCTATTTTAGGTTGAAGAAGTAATGTAGAGGAAGATTGGCATTTAAATCAGGCATATGACTTTGGATTAATATCTTGCCTTGTTGGTTTGGTGGTTTATGGGATCTGAATTATATTTGGTCTTTATCAAATCATCATATCTAGATATATTTTATTTTGACCTTGATCTACATTTTCAATACCATATTACATTGATCTAACTCAAAGTTTAAAATTTTTCTCTATCATTTGACCTATGATTGAAAACCCAAGTTCAGCCTTGATTTACCTTCTTTGGGTGATCTATTTGTGTCAATGTTCATGCACACTAAAATGTCAATGGAGGAGCACAAGACAAATTCATTATTATGTGATGTTTTCTATCATTCCTTCCTACAACTACTTATGCCTTTGTTATTTCAAGTAATATATGAATATTGTCAAGAAAAATACTAGTTGTTGCAAGCTACCTTTCATGGAGTCCTCATAGCATATTTAGCAATGGATCTACTCAGATTCATCATGGTCTGAATCCTATGAAAATATTTTTTGGGGATCAAGGTTCATAGCAATTATGGATTTAGCAACCATTTATAGTTTTTTACCATCAATAGGTTCTCTCTCCATCATTTTTCATAGCTCCTTCCTATGGCCTACTCTTAACCCATACATGACCTCTTGATATCATGCCTAATGGATTTTGTTCACTAAAATACATTATATCATTGATTTTTTTGTTGAATGGAGAAGAGATGTTATGGTGAGTTCTTAAGTTGATCTAATATACCCATTGATCCACTTCCCACATATATTATAAATAGTTAGACTATATACACATAATATTTTCAAATTTTATCAATTATTGATGCTTTTTATCTTGAAATAACATGTTGAGTCTCAATCTCTTTGAGTGCATACCCTATGAGGTACACCAAGAAAGGGGTGGTCAGACCATTGGTACTTATTAAGATTGTTGTCCATTATTTGCCACTTATTACCAATCCAAATAGTTTCTAAAACATTCTTCTAAGCTTTGAATCATGTTTTACATACTCATCTAGTCTTTTACCACTTTCAATACCCCTTTTCCTAATCAAAAACCCCTTTAAATAGTTTATATGACTAGGTCAACTTGGTCAACCTTGTACTCTTATTGGTAAAACTCATTTAGGGTCTAGATAGACTCTTGGACAACCTAGCCTATGACCTATTGATTTTTTATCAATAATGATACTAGGTCAACTAGTTCAACCCTATCAGCCAAAACTTTTGGAAGGGTTTAAGGTTATATTTTCTTATATAAACACATCCATTTTGCTATTATTATAAAAGCATCAAGAGTTATTATATACTTACACTTATTTATAATATGATCTTCCACCATTCTGCTTGAGGAGTCTTAGCTTGGGGTTTGTAATTGGATAAGAATATAGCCTTGTGGATATGTCTTGGATGCCTTGGCCTTTCTTAGTGATCCTTACAAACCAAAACAACCTCTTGCAAAGCAACCTTAGACAAGGGATGTTGGAGAGTTATCAATGATGTCATGGTAATGCCATGGAGGTGTCTTGTTGAGTAGATTATGTGCCTTGATAGTCTAAGTGATAATGAAAAAGTGTGAAATGTGTTTGTCCTAGTATGCTTAAAGTAAGCTTGGTTGATCTTTAATTTTAGCATGGTTTAAGATGATTAGGGATGAGTCTAAAGTATTGAGCATATGAAATAGGTCATATTAGTGGCTAAGGATGATTGAATAGATTGTGTTCATGAGTGTAATTTACCTGGTTCATCATTGTTCTCATCTAGACATTTTGGGTCTAATAGCAAAAAATTTGAGTAAGAAATTTGATGACATCATAGTTTCCACTTGTGGATGAGTCAGGAGCATTTGATCATATGGTTGTGATCACATTAGTCCCTAGTTTCTATGTGAAAAGTCTCAAGTTTAGCGATGAATCACAACAAAATATATGCAAGTGAAAAGTTAGGCTCTCAGGTAGTTTGATAGTGTTTTCCCATACTTAGCTGAATCTACATGAGGCAAGAAAGAATCGAGTAAGAAATTTTAGGATGGAATATCTTGTATGTGTAGATGTTTCATGAGAAGGTGATCTTATGGGTTTATTTATTTTTGTGCCCAGTTGATTTACACTAACTTTTAGGTCAAGCATTGAAGTGCATCAAAATTTATACATGTGCAAAGTTGACCTTCTAGACAGTTCTTGACATAGTTGGCTCTATGGTAAAAAGAAATCCAAGTGAGTAATTTAATGGATTTATATCTCATACATGTGAATATTTAATAAGATGATTAATACATGATTGTATTACCCTATGTGATGATATCATATGTTCAAAATTTTATATTATGCGTCTAAGCACAAATTTTTTTATTAAGGTCCAAAGTTTGCCTTCCAAGTAGATAAGCAGGGTTCCCATAGTCTATTTTGCATAATGTTAAAGACTAGGACCAAATAAAGATCCAACAGTTCATGGGAGATTGTACATATAGATCTATGGTGAATAATAATTCAAATGGGTCAAAGTGTTTGTTGGTTAATGAATTTAAATATCAAGCTCCTTACAAAAGGATCAATGAAGTGTGTTTATTCCAAGATGTTAGGATGTAATGAGATGGTGCCAAGTGTTTGATGTTTAACATTGAGAAGAGATAAAGATCGATCTTCTTCCAAGGATAAACATTGAGAGGTTATTCATACTAATTTAGATTAATAGTGTGTATTAAATTTAAGAGGTCAAAGTGACAACTATTTAGCATTTTTAAAGATTGAGCTACATATAGGAGATCAACAGTGCATGTTGAGTCAATATTACAAGATTACATAAGATGATGTCAATTGTTAAAAGTTAAAATTTGGGAATTAGAACACTATGAATTAAAGTTTGAATAATATAAATGGTGTGTACTTAGTATTAATATGTGAGGACATGATATACAAGCAAAGTGGTCGATGTTTAACTGTGACCATTTACATTTGAATATTTGAATTTGCAAAGGAAAAACTAGTGTCTAGTTTTTGGGCCATATCTTTTGATCTATATAGAATTTACTCATGGTGTAAAAATAAAATTTATAGAGGAATCCAAGGCACATATAAATATATATTTTAAGATATAAAAAGTGTACAATCAAAGTTATTAAGGTTTAAAATTGTCTGTGTTCATGTGTATTCTGTAAGTAACCCAAGAAGATTGTTTGAGCTCAATATGATGGTATTTTGATGTCTCATGTTGACTTAGATATTGGAGAGTATTTTAGACTCCATGAATATCATATATATGGATTTTTGAGATGTGATAAATCTATCTTGAGTATGAATAAATCTTAAGAAATTGGTTGTGTGTTCATTCATGGTGTCCTTATGAACAAGGCTATTATTTGAGTTGATTGAGCTTGCACAGAAGAGTGAAATGATGATTTTAAGAATTTGAGATTGTATAAGGGGTAATTTAGAGTAGAACAATGAAATTTTAAGTGGTCCTATGATATTTTTTTGTTTGATGAAGTGTTAAATGGGTGAATAGGTTTTCAAAAGACCTATAATAGCTACAAGTGTCTAATTGAAAGGTGTAGTTGCTTAAGGGTGACCCATAGATGCTATGTCCAACCTATGTGGATGGGATTGAGTTGTGACTTAATGTGATAGATGACTTAAATATTAAGGCATGCCTATTGGCTTACCAAGATGGTGATGATCATGAATGTTCTATAAATAGTGAAATCAAAGAAGTTGATTTCTAGACTTGGGAGAGGATAGTTTATGTGTGTATATGGAGATAAGTGAAAGAAATAACCTTTAAAAGAGAAGGTATAGGTCAATGAATACCATTAGAGAGTGAAGAGGATTATATATTATTCTCTAATCAAGGTGATGAAGATGATCACATAGGTCATTGGACCTAATAAGCCTAGAAGAGGCAAAATGAGTGAGTATGCTCAAGAGGCTATTTGAGAGAGTGTGTATGGTGAACGAAGGAAATGTGAAGGTTGTGTGTGCCTAGTGAATGATTTGAAGGGTAGATAAGGTTAATGATTGTGTGTATGACTTTTAGGTCATATTTCTAATGTCATATTAGTGCTCTTACAAGTTTGAAGATTGAGTGTGAGTGAAGATTTGAAGAGTGGGATTAATTAGGATATGTAATGTGTCCTAATTGATCTTTGTGTGTTGGTTCAACTATGTAATGTGATATGTCCAAATAGGGAGTGTTAATTGAAAGAGTGAAGGTAAAGAGTGATAATTAGAGGTCCATCATTAGGTGTTGTAGACATCAGTTTAAAGGTGGATGTGTTCTTAGGTGTTGTTGTGGTAGCTCAATGTCAAAGGGGGTTGCAACCTCCTTGCAAGGTGAAAATTGATAAAGGATTATTTTTTATGGTAGCTTATCTAAATAGGTTCAGTAGCTCCTTATGGGATTGAAGTCTCACTAAAATTAGGAATGTTAGTTCTTTGATCAGTTGTATCTAGTCTAAATTAGTTCTTGTTATTGTAGGATAGTAGTCCAATTTTAGGTCCTAGTGGGTTTTCTCCCCCGAGAGGGTTTCCCACATATGTCATGTGATATGTGCTTGATCTTGAATTATATCTCTTATGAATGATGCGTATGCTTCATGAATGTATGTATTGATTGATTAATATTTTAAGAGATTTGGAATTGAGGTTAGATTATCTAGGCTCACTGATTCACCCCTAGTGATTGTACCCCTAAAAATTGGTATCAGAGTAGGTCCTTTGGAAAAAATAACTTGAAGGAGATCCTAAGTAACACAAGATAGTTAAGCAGTTGAATAAATAAAATATTGAATTAAGATCAATAGTCAAAATTCTTGAAGAACATATTAGTCATAATAAAGAGCAAGTGTGTATAATGAAGGATGAATTGATTAAATAAGTTAAGAGGGATAAGGAGACTATCAAACTTCTTGGAACTTAGTTAGAAGATGTATTTTCAAGCATGAGAGCTAAAGGAGATGAATATGTTCAAATGAATAATGGTCTAGTTTCCTTGAAATATGAGTATGAAAAAGTCATAATCAAGATAGGCAAGCCTAAAAAAGAATAAAAGGAATCAGAACAAATCAAAGAAGATGAAAAACAAATCAACAATCTCAAGGATTGCTTAGGGGTAGCTAATGAAAATATGAAGATAAGAGAAGAAGAATGAAGACGTCTTAAAAATCAGTTAGAAAAGCAAATGTCAAAATTAGTTCAAATCAAGGTAAGATTGATGAGATTAAAAGTGAGATAAATTTTTTAAAGAATGAGCATGAAAAACACATAGACAAATTGAACAAACTAAAAAAGAAGCATGAGAAGCCTAAATAAGTCAAAGAGAATACAAGCTCTAAAAGCAATACAAGAAGGTATGTTAGATAAAAAAATGATTTAAGGTATGATAGTTTATTTCATGGTCATTATTATACATGTAATAAGTATGGTCATAGAGATAAGGATTGTAGAAGGAAGTCAGTCATGTATGGACATTCATGGAGCTATAATAGGAGTTTTTGGCCAAAGATTGATCATAGTTCAAATCTATCAAAAGGTATGAATGATTTTATTTATTTTAGTTGTCATAAGAGTGGACATATTTCTATATTCTATCCAAATGGTGTTAGGAGGTCTTCAAGGTATGTTAAAGGATATAGAGTTCCTAGAAGGTTTGAGAAAGGTCAAACTTAGGTACAAAAACCAAAGGTAATCATTACCAATTCTTCTAGCCATAAGGATGATAAGAAAGTTACTCTAGAAGGATATGTTGCAAATTATGATAAGCTTAAGGATTAAGTAGGTTAAATGGTTGCAAAAGACAAGAAGAGTCAAACTATGGTATGGAGACTTGAGGCAATTAAGACTAAACCTGTTGAGTCCAAGAGTCTTTATGGATTATTTCCCAAGGTGGAAAAGGATAAAAAATGAAGGAAAGTCAAGAGTTTATGTTTTCAACATTTGTTGATAAAGCTAAATCAAACAATCCATTCAAAATCAATTAGATGACTAGGCAATACTACAAGTCAAAGAAAGATATGGAGCTATGGGAGTCTCCTGAGTTTTGGGACTTTTAGTCTCTCTATGTCAAAAGGGTGTCTCTATCTAGGTTTCAAGGACACTTGTTAGTTAGAGGAAGATTGATGGCTACCAGATATTGTTTGATGAGAAGGTATGAAAATAAGGTTTACCTATGCATTATTTTCATATATATCTATTTGATAGAGAAAAGAATCTTGTGAATAATTTTAAGTGTCCTATCTTGAGAAGGAGTTAGATTTTTTATCATGCTTTGGATGCTCTAATATAAAGGTGAATTTCAATATCTATTTGCATATTAGTTTATGGTAGATGTCAGGTGAGCTTAAAGGTTGAAGGCCTCTCTTCTAATCTTAGTCATAGATTTTGTTATGCCTATTAAGGCCTCTTGAGTAATTGTGTAAACATGGGAGATGGTATGAAGGCTTAAAGAGATGTGCATAATGTGAGGGGAAGCATATGTGAGATGTTCTAGTCTTTGTGGAGAAGCAAGTCTAAGTGCTCAAGATCATAATGCCAATTTGTATAGAGACTTGTGTTGATCTTAGAAGGTTATTGGTTAAGGGGGAACAACAAGTTCATGGCTTATTCCAAAAGTTTATGAAGGAGCTATAGTACAGGGTCAAAATGGGTGTTTTTAGGTGGCTTAATGAGACTGATGGAATGTTAATAAGGCTTTGGTGCTCATAAAGGTTTGTGTATTTCTTTGTGATTAAATTTAGGTGTTTTTGTGGTCTAAAGGTATGTTTAAGTCAAATTGAAGATTTTTTTTTGCTCTCAAGGTTCCTAGTTTGTGCTTAAGAGTATGGAGGTTGTAAAATGGGTTATAGGATGTATGGGTTACCAAAGATGTGTAATCTCAAATCTTGGTCCAAAAGTGTGTGATGTTTGTCTCCAGGTGTGCAAGAATTTTTAGAGGTGGACATTGACGAGAAGGAGGTTTGTTGACTATATTTATTTTGAGATTTTAGGGTTTTGGGCTCTACTATAAAAGTGGTCTGACTTATGAGTTGAGGTCTAAGTATTATTAATAGGTTGAATGGGCCAAATGGGTTATTAAATCAATCTTCAAAAAGATTTGAAGTTTTGTGGATTTCAAGTTATTCAATTTTTTGTCAAGATGGAGGCCTAATTAGCAAGTTGGTTTGTGAAGGAATTCTATTTTAGAGAATGATATAGGTGATTAAAGTTGGTGAAATTTATTGGACATATGAGAGTGCTATATATATGTATTTTTATGTCTTTAAGGTGTATCTACTAAAAGTTATGGGATCTACAAGTTTTATGCAAGGCTACATGAAACCTAGATAGGCCTAGTATAAATATTTGATTTTTTTGCTCAGTGTTTCCAAAAGAGTAAGGTATGTATGTTTCAATGAGATTTATAAGGGTTTTTTAGATCATGTTTCCATTTGGTGAGTGGTATGAAGTTCTATTTATGGTCCTTGAGGTGGCTTGAAAAAAGAGGCTAATAAGCCTGTGTAGTGATTATTCATGGTGTATAGAGATATGAAGATGCTCAAGTGATGCAATGGATCAAAACTATTAGGGGGAGTCCCTATTATATTTATCTTTTTAATTTCCATCATATATATTTTTTTTATGCTCTCTCTTCATTGGTTGCAGTACTTGGTGGAATAGAGTGTTGGCATGTGGCAAGAGGAAGTTGTCAAGACAAGAAGAGATAGGCTCAAGATAAGGGGAAGTTTGTAATGTCTTTCCAAGATGGTATTTTCTTGATGGTAGTATTTTTAAGTCCTTTGGATCAATTGGTGCCCACTTTGTCATTGTGTTAAAGGGGGAGAAAGTTCCTATTGTGAGAGTGTTTGAAGAGAGAAAAGAAAGGTGAGTTATTTGATGGGTGTTGACATCAAAGATAAAGACGGAGATTTTTGGAGAGTTTTTAGTGATGTCATGGAGGTGTCTTGGTGAGTGGATTATGTTATGTTATAGTATAAATGATATTGACAAAGTGTGCAATGCACTTGTCCTAGTATCCCTGAAAAAGGCTTGGTTGATCTTGAGTTTTGGCATGGTTTGAGATGATTAGGGATGAGTCTGAAGTATTGATCATGTGAAAGGGGTCCTATCATTGGTAAAATATGATTTAATAACTTTTATTCATTATTTTAATTCACCTAGTTCATCATTATTATCATCTAGACATTTTGGGTCTAATAGCATAAAATTTGAGTAGGCATTTTGATGACTTCATAATTACCACGTGTAGATGAGTCAGGGGAATTTGGTCATATGGTTATGATCAAATTAGTCCCTAGTTTCTATGCACAAATTCTCAAGTCTATAAATGAAGAGAAAAAATATATATTAAAGTGCAATGTTAGGTTCTTAGACAGTTTGATAGTTTTTTCCCATGCTTAGCCAAATTTGCATGAGGTAAGAAAGAGTCAAGTAAGCATTTTGGTGGTGTCATATCTCACACATGTAGACATTTAAGGAGAAGGTAATATTATGGTTTTGTTAAATTTTATGCCTAGTTTATTTGTACTAATTTTTAGTTCAATCATTTAAGTGCATCAAAATTTATGCATGTGTAAAGTTGGCCTTTTAGACAGTTCTTGACATAGTTGGTTGTATGGCAGAAAGAAATTTGAGTGAGCAATTTAATGGAGTTATATCTCACACATGAAAAGGTTTAAAGAGATTATTAATATTTTTTTAGATTATCTTATTTGGGGATATCATATGGTCTAAATTTTATATCATGTATCTAATCACAACAAAATTTATTGAGGTCCAAAGTTGGCCTTCTAGGCAGATAAGCAAGGGTTCCCATAATCTATTTTACATGATGTTAAAGACTAGGACCAAATAAATATCTAATAGTTTATAGGAGATAATACATATAGATATATGGTGAATATTAAGTCAAATGGGTAAAAAAAATTATTTGTTAATAAATTTAAAGATTGAGCTCCTTAAAAAAGGATCGACATAGCATATTTATTCCAAGATGTAAGGATGCAATGAGATGGTGCCAAGTGTTTGATGTTTAACATAAACAGAGATAAAGATAGAGATTATTCCAAGGATAAATGGTGAGTGGGTGTTCATACTTATCTCAATAAATGGTTCACATTTAATTCAAGAGGTCAAAGTTATAATTGTCTATCATTATTAAATATTGAGCTATGTATAGGAGATCGACGATGCACATTGAGTCAATATTACAAGATTGCACGAGATGAGGTCAAATGTTCAAAGTTTGACATTTGGGTATTGGTATAATATGTGTTAAATTTAAAATAATATAAATGGTTCACATTCAATTTGAATATGTGAGGACACAAGATGGAATAAAAGTGGTCAATATTTAACTATGATCATTTGCATTTGAATATTTGAATTTGTAAAGGAAATACTAGTGTCTAGTTTTTGGGCCATATCTTTTTATTTAAATATAATTTACTCATGGTGTAAAAATAAACTTTATATATTACTAAAAGACACATCTATAAATATATATTTGAAATCTAAAAGTGTGTAAACTCAAAGTTATGAAGGTTCAATTTTGGTTGTGTGTTTATGTGTATTCTGCAAGTAACCTGACAAGATTGTTTGGGCTCATTTTGATGGTATTTAGATGTCTCATGTTGACTTATATATTGGAAAGTGTTGTAAAATCCATTAGGATAATATGTATGGATTTTGGATTTATTATCAATCTATCTTTAGTATGAATAAAACTTAAAAATTTGACTATGTTCATTCATGGTGTCTTTATAAACAAGGCTATTGTTTGAGTTGATTGAGTTTGCATAAAAGAGTGCAATGATGGTTGTAATCATTTAAGGTTATCAAAAGGTTAATTTGGAGTGTACCTATGAAATTTTAAGTTGTATTATGATCTTTTTTGTTTGATGAAGTGATAAATGGGTGAATAGGTCTTCGTGAGACCTATAAGAGCTACAAGTGCCTAATTGAAAGGTGAAGTTACTTAAGGGTGACCCATAGATGTTATGGACAAACTATGTGGATGGAATTGAGCTATGTCTCAATATGATATATCAATTAAGGGTTAAGGCATGCTTATTATCCAACCAAGATTATGATGATCATGAATGATCTATAAATAGTGAAATCAAAGAAGCTGATTTCTAAACTTGAGAGATGATAGTTTATGTACGTCTATGGAGCCAAGTGAAGGAGAAAAACTTTGAAAGAGAAGGTAAAATTTAGTGAAGAATATTAGAGTGTAGAGGATTAAACATGCTTATTTGATCAAGGTGATGAATATGATCACATAGGTCATTAGACCTAATAAGCATAAAAGAGGTAAAATGAGTGAGTATGCTTAAGAGGTTGTTTGAGAGAGTGTGTATGGTGAGAAAAGGAAAGGTGAAGGTTGTGTGTGCCCAGTGAATTATTTGAAGGGCATAAAATGTTAATTATGGTGTGTATGACCTATAAGTCATACTTTTAATGTCATAATAGTGCTCTTGTAGGTTTGAATATTGAGTGTGAGAAAAGATTTGAAGAGTGGGGTTAGTTGGGATATGTAATGTGTCCTAATTGATCTTTGTGTGTTGGTTCAAATATGTAATGTGCTTTGGAAAAGCATGGAGTGTTGGATGAAAGAGTGAAGTTTAAGAGTGATAATCAAAGGTCTATCATTAGGTTTTGTAGACATTAGTTCAAAGGTGGATGTGTTCTTAGGTGTTGTTGTGGTAGGTCAATATCTAAGGGGGTTGCAGCCTCCGTGCAAGGTGAAACTTGATAAAGGTCTAGTTATTGTGGTAGCTCAACTAGATAGGTGTAGTAGCTCCTTATAGGATTTTAGTCTCACTAAAATCAATAATGGTGTTTCCTTGATCAATTATAATTGGTCTAAATTAGTTCTTATTATTATAGGATAGTAGTCCAATTGCAAGTTCTAGTTGGTTTTCTTCCCCAAGAGGGTTTCCTTTGTATGTCATGTGTTATGTGCTTGATCTTCATTATCTCTCTTATGAATGATGTGTATTCTTCATGAATGTATGTATGTATTGATTAAGAGTTTAAGAGATTTGTAATTATAGTTAGATTGTCTAGGCTCACTGATTCACCCCGTTCTTAGTGATTATACCTCTCATAAGGGAGATATTGAGTGTTGATGGGTTCATCTTCCAAGTAAGTATCTATAAATTTGATCCTTTCTTTAGTATAAATAAGTAGCATAAGTAATGACCTTTGAATAATATTACTCTTCATCTCCATGTATTATAGTCTTACCTATATATATCTTAATTAGGATTATCTTATGCATGTTTACTTTCATTTGTTTACTAACCCCCATATTGTTCCACAAGATTTGGTGAGCACTAGATTATATTTATTTTCTTTACTTGTTATTTTATAGTGAATATGAAAACATATATCTTCATTAGGGTTATTACATGTTTTTGTTTGACTAGAGGATTTGTAACCCTCCATAGTGATATTATTATGATAAGATATCCTCTAATTAGGTTTAGTGGATCTATATTGGTCATGACCTTGATTATCTAATGTATCCCCAATTAGAAGTGTAAGTAGGATATATCTTCTCTAATCTAGGATTGATTTATAAATTTAGTGTATTTCTGATTGCATACATTTTAGTGAACTTAACATAAACCTAACCCTTGCAAGATTTATTTCACACTTTTAATTCCTTTAATTTTATTATTTTTATATATTTATGATAATAGGTTGATAAGTCTTGAATAGTTTCTAACTTTTGTATGCAGGTTTAACACACAGTCACATCAAAATGACTCTATTATTTTTGTGTAGGTCTTCATTAGATATAGGTTAATAGATCAAATAGGTCAACATGGTACTCATATTCACTTATAGATAATAGAGTATGTTGAACATGTTAATTTAGTCTCTTATTCAGCCCCAGAATAACAAACTAGGTCAAACAGGTTAACCTAGTATCACAGTCAGCTTCCAGATAACAAACTAGGTCAACTAAGCTAGTCTAGTCATCTTAAAAAGCTTCAACAAATAGAGAATTATAAAATTAGTTCAACCAAGTCAACGCAGTTAGTATAAATTTCAAGCAACATTCAAGGCACTTCTATAGAAATTTCATAGTCCTTAGCATCTTCCAACCTACCAAGGTTCCTTTCTTTCTCTATCTTTCAATTCAAAATCTTTCCTTACAGTTCTATTTTTCAAAGTTTACAGCCTTCAAAACTACAATTATACAAAAAACTACGTCAACCTAGTTTTGTATTATGTCTTATATTTGAAAGACTAGGTTGACCTAGTTGAATTAGTTCTTAAGGACTCTTTCTTTGATAGTACAGTAACAAGCCTATCGACTCCATTCTATAATGTTTGCATATATTTTCATCTGAACCAACTCTATACTATGTTTAAAATTAGGAATTGACAACTATATGCTAGTATTTAATTCACACTTTCAATTTTAGTTGTTTACATGCTTAGAAAAGCTTATATAGTCTAACTAGGTGGTTTTTTAGTATACCATTTAGTTTCACTATTTTTATCTTTCTTGCATACACTACCAAATCACATAATTTCAAAATGCATTTAAACATTTGTCTACCCAAGAACCACCTACTTATATTTCATCACCAAGGGGGAAGCTAAATTTATTTTCTAGCCAAGTATAAATATGTGGTTAATGGTATATATTGGCAAAGCCCCTGATACCCTTATCATTGTGGGATTATGAAGTGAGGGCATAAACCCCAATACCAAGCTTGTATCATTACTAACACAGATCCCTTTCAACCTAAATGTCTTGAAACCATCCATAGATTGCTTTTTAGTTCCCTACTTTTAGCCAACTTCCCTATTACACTTAAAATAACACTTTATAATAATCTAACAACATTTAGGATGACCACTTAGTTAGTATTTAATTTTCAATTGATTGCTTGCTCTTTGCTTATTATATGTTGTATTGAAAAAAATTACATTGTCCATGATTGTTGTAAGGTTTTTTACTATGTTCCTTAGTTGGATCGTTCTCATTGACCCAATTTCTTGTGTGTTTAATTCAATTTCTTTCTTTCAAGTACATTAAAAAATCTTTTCCTTTTTTCAATACACTATCATTCTATTCAACATAGTTTCTCACAAACTATTTTTCTTTCTTGTATGTCGTACTACGTTAACTTGGTCAACTTTGTATCTCTTTTACTAGTCAAGTTATAGTATTAGGTTGACCTAGTCAACCTTATATCCTTTATCAAACTATGTTTTTCATAGTTTATAGTATTAGGTTGACCTAATCAACTCTATACTCTTATTTTTTTCATGTCTATCTGACCCAATTCCCTATTTATCTTTCCTTGGAATTCAATTCATTTTTCTCAAATCATGATGAAGTCCTATATTAGAATCTTCTTAGACAACTTAAAACCATTTAGATACTATATGGGATGTTCATTTTTCCATCTCTTTTCCTCCTAATAGAACCCTCACTCTTGGATCACCTTTTCCCCTCTTTCATTTTTAGATTTTAACATGGTTTAAATCACACCTCAAGATGACATAGGTGGATCTGATCCTTTTTGTACCTATTAAAACAATTCTCATCTTCAAGACTTTTAACATAATATGGGAGAAATTGACACAAGTTTATCCAATAATCCCACTAATAATCCACCTTTCAATAACCCTCCCCCTAATACCAATTCAGGGAGTTCTTCTACAAACACCAACCCACCAATTGATATGACTCAACTTTTTAAACAAGTCATACAACAAATGAACATGATGAAAACTTCTAGAGCCTCTCAAATTATGCAATTACAACATCATTTTATCTATACGACTAATCAACCTCTTGTTATCAATCCTCAAGCCAATCCAAAATTTATTCCTTCACCTCTTAGAGATGCATTAGGAAATCAAAATGCTTTAAAACATCCAAAATGAGCCTTTAGCTCCTTTCATAATGTCCATTGATATTGGTAATATATCTCCAACTATCAATTATGATGGGACTAAATACCATGTATCCTTCTCAAATCATTTGGTAATATTTATAAAGAGTGGATCCAAACTAATACTTTCATGACAACTAAACTTACAGTTAAAACTTTCACTAATGTTGTATTGTAATGGTATAACCAAATTCCCCAACACTCCATTTGTAAATTTGAGGATTTAGTCAATCCTTTAGTCAAAGAGTTTCAATATAATGATCTTCTCAAAAATTGTCTTAGCCATTTCATCAATGCTAAGCAATCTCCCACTGAATCAGCTCATGATTTTATCAAACAATGCAAATATATGGCCCATAAAGCTAACCATAACATAAATGATGATAATTTGTTTAAAATATTTGTAATTGATTTAAATCCTTCACTTAAATATAGGGTTTGAAATTTTACTCACCAAACACTTAATGAAGCTCTTGACCAAGCTAAAAATCAAGACTTCCTCATGAAGCAATTAGAACCTAATATCAAATTACGTAAAGGATATTTTCAAACTTATACTAATTCCATCACCAAAAATACTCCTCAAACCAAACCAGGAGTTGCCAAAGTTGACATTCTCCCATCTTCTCACACACCACTAACTATGCATCAAATGAAACAATTATTATTGCCCTTTAAACCCTTTACTTATCCTAATAATCCTTCTAAGTGGTATGACCCTAATCAATTTTTTTGGTTCCATGTTGACATTGGTCATTCCCATAAATATTGTATAGGGATTACTAAATTTTTTGTCTCCTACATGCTTGGTGATTCTTTCAATCAAAAATCCATGATCAACCTTCATCATCAAGAGTACAACACCACTTCTCAAAAACAACAAACTTCCAAAGCTTCTTCTTCTAATAACCAAAAATATTTTTCCACAGCGAATAATCAACAAACTACTAAGGATTTTTGTGTTATTGATGCTGAGTATGACCAATATTATAATAATTCTCAATATGTTTACACATCTAAGGTCAATTATCATCACAAACCAACTCACAAAGATCTTATCACCAAACCTAAGAAACCATATTTATAGGAATAACTTATAAAAGATACTACAACCACTAATTTAGCTTTGGAAGCCCTTGAGGAACCATGTCCTTCTTTTAAACCCCCAACAACTTTCATTCCTTAAAAATCTACCTTACCTTCAAAACCTCACACTGGTTCTTCTTCTAAATCCCATTGGAACTTTATGGAAGAACTTAACTTCATGCTTTGCAAGATTCCACTTATGGAGTTAGTTCATACTTCCTCTTATCATCACAAGTTCCCTATACAAAAATTAAAAGAAATCAAAGATCCATCTTTTATAGATGAAGAACCACCCTCTATGGAGCCTCAACCTACCAATGTGCATACCATTGAAACAATTTATTCTTATTCTAAGCCTTCTATTAAATTTTTTAAAGAGGACATGATTAATGACAATATCTTTTTTTTATGCTGATGATTTACTACTATTCATTAAAATAGCCATTAATACTACCCTTATCCATAAATTCTTAGTTGATGAAGGTTCTAGTATTAATGTGGCATCTTTGTGGCTTATCCAATAACTTAGTTTTAATAAGGATCATCTCAAGCAAGCCCACTTTACATGTCATGTATTTGATAAAAATAATCAAAAGCCACCTAGTTGTATTTGGCTTCCCCTAACAATCAGACCTAATACCATTTGAACTAAATTCATGGTCCTTAATTTAGCCTATCTTATAACATACTCCTTGGTCACCTTTGGATTCATAGAATGAGGGCCTTCACCTCTTCCAATGGCTAATGCATCAAATTCCTACATAATGGCAAATGGTATAATCATGAGGCTGATCCAAACCCTTAGAGTATTCAACTTCCTAATCCAAAATCTTAATATCACATTCCTACCATTAATAATGATCCCTTACCTGAGTCCATCAACATTAATCTATACTTACAAGTCACTCTTGTTGATTTAGATGATGATGATCCTAATGACTTGCAGCATACTTACAACAATAATAAGATACCTCCTTATATCTCAGAGTGGCTTCCTCCTTATTTATTACCTCATGATCACATTATTCCTCTCATTGATGAGATCACTAATTTACCACCTCTATGCAATTATTAGGAACCTTCTTTACTAGAATATGCCTTCACTTGTGATGATTATGGAGTGGCCAAATTATTTCAAGACCCTTTGATCATGTCTCCATGTAAATTTAATAATATTGGGATTTCACCTTTTGAAACTCCCCTTGAATATCAAACATGTACCATTTATCCAACCTATGATGACAACTAAATCATGGCCCAAGCTCAATCTTGATACTTAGATATTCAAAATTATCAAAAAAATTATCTTAAATACATGATTTCAATAGGGATGTCCATACCATTTCTACAAATCATAAATTAGATCTTGAAGTTCATGTGCATCCTGTTGATGTTCCACTTCTTGATATTCCTTGGGTGGTAGAATAAATCCTACCTTCTAATTCTCCAAACATTACATCTTCTCTACCACCTATAGATCCCATCATTACATTTGATTCTTCTCCTATCAAAGAAACTAATGTTACACCAATCCCATTCGATCTATCTACTTCTCCTACTCTCAAGATTACATTAGATGTCAAGTCCATAGATGTTCATCAAATGCATTTTAAATATAATCACCATGGTAATCAAAGTCTCGATCTTGAAGTAGATGTTGAGTATTATGGTCCTCTTCCCACTTTACCTAGTGATGAAGCTATTAATGAATTACTTCATGCTCGAGAACCTCAGCTTCCTCATCAACATCACAAAATTGGAAATTTCAAAATCAAAGCCCCTTATTTCAACACTTTTATCACTAGCATTGATCCTAAAGCTAATTCAATTTATTATTTACCTAATTCACCATACCACTTCTAAGATGGCAATGTTATGGTTATAGAATGAACTACTCACATTAAATATGGTACTCCATCATGACCTCGACCTATTACCACTTCTCATAAACTTTCACCTATCAAACACGATAAATTTAGCTTATTTTTTTATAAATATCATGAGATATTCACTTGTTACTATGAATACATGCCTAGTATTGACCCTAACATTGTGGTGCACAATATCATAACTTATCATAATGCCAAACCTATGCATTAAAAGCAATGAAAATTTTCACCTAAAGTTTCAAAAATTTATCAAACCTCTTGATGCTAAGATTATTAAACTAGTCGACTACTCTGAATGGGTTTCTAACATAGTTCCTATTCAAAAAAAATCACCATAGTCATTTGTATCTGCATAGATTTCCATAATCTTAATCTCACTTATCCCAAGGACAATTTCCCTCTACCTTTAATATATGTCATTGTCAATTCCACAACTAGTTATGAAATGCTTTCTTATGGATGTTTTTTCAAGATATAATCAAATACACATTGCCCTAGAATACCAACATAAGACATCTTTCACCATAGAATGGGGCACTTATTGCTATGTTAAAATGCCCTTTAGACTCAAAAATGCTAGAGCTACTTATCAATGAGAAATGACTCATATATTTCATGGTCTTATCCAAAAAATTGTAGAAACCTATGTGGATTACGTCATTACTAATTATAAAATTCACAAGACTCATCTTTCAAATCTTGCCATCATCTTCAACCATTTTCTCAAATACAAAGTTAGACTAAATCCTTACAAATGTGTCTTCAGTGTCACATCTAGAAAAACTATTAGCATTATTAGTCTCTCTCCATGGAATCGATGTTGATCTTGATAAAATTAGTGTTATCATCAACATGCCCATCCCTCAATTCATCCCAGACATTTACACTTATCTTGATAAACTTGGGGCAATTAAATGATTCATCCCAAAAATGACTTATTGCATCCACTTTATCAATTCTCTTCTTAAGAAAGGTACTACTCTAAAATGGACATATCCTTGTCAAAAATCATTTGATAATATGAAAGAATCATTTCTTCACCCACCTACACTTCGTCCTCCTTCAAATGATCAACCTTTGATCTTATACACTTTTTCCACACCCATACCAGTTGGGATAATGCTTGCCAAAAAAGATGATACTAAAAGAGAGTATGTCATCTACTATATTAGTTGAGGCCTCATTGATTATGAGAAACATTACACAAAATTCAAACATGATTACCTCACCATATATTTTGTAGCTAAAAAACTTTGACATTACATGCTTTATTAGACCACTTATTTCATCATTCATTCCAATCCCATTTGTCACTTCTTCTCCAAAGCCTTTCTTCCTAGAGATAGAATTGGCAAGTGGATGGTCCTTCTCATGGATTTATATCTTTGAATTATTACTTAAAAATTTATCAAAGGGCAAATCATAGTTGATCAACTTATCATAGCTCATGTGCCTACTATGAATCACCTTCAAGATAGTCTTTTTGATGATAATATTCTCTATATTTAAGGTCTCAACTAAGATATATATTTTAAATATTAATTGCATAAATTAATTTTTGATCTTAAAATAAGTAATTTTCATGAATCAGCTATCCTCCCAAATACTACTAAGCTAATAATAGTTGTCGAAGAACTTCCTGAAATCAATGTCGATTTACATGAGGATATTTGGACCCTTCATTTTGATGGTATTAAATGACTTTAATAAGTTGGGGAAGGTTGTATTCTTACAATCCCTCTTGTAAAAATCATCCCTTTATATTTTTTTTTAAACATTTGATGCCACTAACAACATATCAGAGTATGAAGATTTAATATTAGGCATGATAGCTATCCTTGATTCAGATATCTAATACCTACATACTTTAGGTTATCCTCAGATCATTTTTTACCAATTAAATGATGATTACCAATGAAAAAGTGAGAATATCATTTATTATCATCAAATTTAAATCAATTACCAAATATTTTATTTATTTCACCATTGAGCCTATTCCTCAAGATCAAATTTCTATTGTAGATTCCCTTGCTTCTTCAGTATCTCTTTTTTATCTACACCAATTTCATATCGATCCCTATTTTATTATCCAAATAAGAAAATATCCATATTATACTCAACCACAAGATTTGATTATTTGTCACATTAAGGCTGTCACTATTAGATAAATCCCATGGTACAAAGACATCATTTAATTTCTAGAACACCAAAATTATCCTCCCAACCTCAATTCCTATAAAACGACTCACATTCACAAACAAGATTTTAAGTATGTATTTTGATATAACATCCTGTATTATCATAATTTTAAAGGTACCTTGGTCCATTGTGTTATACAAGATGAGGTTCCTCCTCTCCTTGAACAATCACATGAGGGCATTTATGGTGGCCACTATAGTGGACATACTACAACAAGCAAATGCATATGTATGGCATACATTTGGCCTACTGTTAAAAAGGATGCCATTAAATTTGATAAAAATTGTACTCTTTATCAAATTCATGATGATATAATTCATTCACCTCTATTTGAGCTCAAACCATTAAATCTCCCTAGCCATTCTCCATGTGGGGATTATCTCATAGGAAAACTACCTTGATCTCAAGATGGGCATGTATTTATAATCACATCCACAAAATACTTTATCAAATGGGTTAAGGATATGCCCTTTTTTAATGTCACCAGTACCACCATCTCCAAATTTATCCTTAATTAACTCATTTTTTGATTTGGTGTCCCTCATAACATCATTTTAGACAATAGTGGTAATTTCAAAAATAAAGATGTCAAGTAACTCTATGCTAAATTTAAGATCAATCATAAATTTTCCACACCATATCATCCACAATGTAATGGCCAAGCTGATGCCACCAAAAAAAATATTAATAAAATTATCCAAAAGATAATTCATGAAACTTGCATGGATTAGCACCTTCATCTCTATCCTGCTCTTTGGGCCTATCATACTAGCATACATACTACCACTAGGGTGGTACCATTCTCTCTAGTCTATGGTTCTAAATTAGTCTTTCCATTAGAATTTGAGTTTCCCTATCTCTATATATCTTTTCATGGTATCATACCTGAAGTATAATTACATGAATCTTGCCTTCATGCTCTCGATCTCCTTGATGAACACTATCTTTTTGATTCACAACATAGTTGTCAATATAAGGCCCGTATTGCCAAACAACATAAAAAATGAGTTAAAGTTCATAAATTTATTATTGGTGATCTCATCCTTAGATTAGAATACACTCATGATAAAGAAGGTAAATATGCCTAAAAATGGTGGGGTCCCTCTTTAATCAAATATATTCTTGGTCCAAGTACCTATCACCTTCAAACCAATGAAGGCCATGTTTTCAAAGAGCCCACCAATGCACAATTCCTCAAAAAGTATTTTTCCTAAATCTTTCTTTTCTTTTCATTCTTTATATATGATATCTATCTAACACTTTTTGTAGGTTATTTACATGGGTCTCACCCTCTGCAATATTTCTCTATTTTTACAAACCGTAGTCCTCCCTTTTGGTCTTTTGGTTTCCCTTTTTCTCATGAGTTGCATTTTAAAACCATGGATAGGACCTGATCTTCCTCATGATTTACTTTTATCCTCTTCATTTTCTCACCTTCCAAATAATTTTTGGCACCTCTTGGGTTTATCTTTGTGATTTTTAGTGTAAGACCATAGATACGACCTGGCCTTCCTCACAAATAACATCTTTTTTATCCCATTTATTTTTCCAATACTTAGCCTCATGGCTTTCTCTTTTATTAGTTATAGTGCAAGACCATGAGTAAGACATATCCTTCCTCATAAAATCACCATCTTTTTCATTTCTTTTATAGAATGTGTTTTTTAATGGTTACCAATTCTTGATATGTCTTCTCTAGTTTAGATTTTGTTTCTTTTGATAGATAGAATTTTTATAACAACCTATGTTATCATGTTTTCCTACATTTCCTTCATTCTTATGCTAAGGAATCACATTTTAATGTAATTGTATCCCTTTTTCACTCTTTTTCACATTTTTTTCCATTTAAAGTAATTCAAATTGTTTCATGTTTCATTCCTCTTGATTTATTTTCCTTTCACTCCACTTTGGATTAAATAAGGTCAAGGTCAAGATAACACTTTTATTTCACCTAAATTTATGAGACTCTTAAACACCATGATCTCTAAAGTTATCTCTCTTAGAAACCAAGTCCCAAGTATTTAAATGAAAGTCATATTTAACACCCATGTTTGGTTTTATAAATCCATATGGAGGAGAAATATAAAAAGTCATCAAAAAACAAAAGTTAAAATCCAAATCATTTGAAACAAAATGCAATGATATACAAAAGGAAACATAGAAATCTAAAAATTCAAAATCACACCAAAAGTTGTGATTACAAGCACATATCCTATCTCTAATTGAAGCTCAAACTACACATTTCACCTCATAATAGAGCTGAGGTCCATTGGGGTACCGTAGGCCAGTAGATTGGAATAGGATAATTTAATAAACTCTATGGTACTACTTACTTTCTCATGCAAGTACCCAATCTTTGTAGTAGATCAATGAATCTGTAAGGGGACTTGAGGAATGGGGAACACATTATGGGAAGGTAGGTTCATTTTAATTTTCATGCATATAGGCTTCATGAGATGATCTATATACTTAATTTATTGACCTAAGACTTGTATGCCTAGGAGAAGTTCTTTAGAGTCCTTAATGTCAAAAGTCCTCTTATTTTGACAAACCTAATTTGAGTGTCTTGGCTTCGATAAATAGTTCCTCTACCTTGGTTTTTCATTCATTCTCCCCTCTAACCATTTCATTTCCCCTCTTGATAGGAAAATTGTGATTATAAATCTATTTTCACTCTTCTCTACTTCCTTATTCTTCACATCTTAAAAACATGCTAACAGTATTTTGTTTTACTTTTATCTATCCTTAGATAAAAAACATGTTTGAGAAACTATGGATTACTTTCTTTACACCATGGATCTACATTTATAGATATTCCTTAATCTCTTTTTACCATTTGTCATTGTTGTACTACCCTTTTTGTGGACACCTGAGTCTATGTCTAATTTCATGTACTTTTTCCATTATTGAGTGAGGTTGGTTTGTTACTTCTCATTCACCAATGTTATTTTTCCTTTTATGAAAATTTTTCCATTAATTATTGAGTAAGGATTATTAATGATCACTCATTAATGTTATTTTACCAATTTTTTTCTTGCCCATCTTTGTTTAAGTAAGGATTGTTACTACTTTCACATTGATATTTGATTACCATCATTTTAACACATATCCTTGGTTTGACTTGGTGAGTTTGCCTTTCTTACATAAGTTTTACTTTTTTGAGTTTTTTAGTCTTTAGTAACCTTGGATTTTTGGTTACCTAATCTACTCTAAATTTTGACTTGATCATTTGGTCTAACATAGCACCTGTTACCCCAGCTTGCCAAAATTTTAAGTATTTTGATAATGGATCACCTCAACACCTCAAATTGCATTACTTAGAAAATAAAAATAAGATACACCTTTAGTTAAAAGTATTTTATATAATGGAACTTGGTGATCTTCCCAAATTTACCAATGAGGAAGATATTGCCTAGATTGTATCTATTCAATATGAATCTCTTCACTTAATTCGCCTTAATGTTTCAAACAATTTACACATTCATATTTTGGATGACACATTACCAAAGAGAGATTGGGATGATATTGTCACCTTATTTGAAGAGGATATTGATCCTTTCATGTTTTTTAAAATCTCTCTTATTTTACCTCATATTCCACTTCCTTCTCCTCCTATTAGTGAGGATTTATACTTTGATAGTGATATGGATGATGCTTCTCCATCTTCTTCTCCTCCTATCAGTATGGTTTTATCTTTTGATGATGTAATCTCTCCTCATACTATATTTTATTGTGATAACACATTTTTTATGGACATTTTTCTTCTTTTTGTTGAGCCACCTCTATGGGATGAGATTTTACCAGACTTGGGATGTCTATTTTTAGAACCTCCCTTTATTTCTATGTAGGATGTTGAGCCATCATAGATTATCACTTCAAAGGAATCTACTGATTCTAGTGAGAGTACACTTATTGATCATTACAATCCACTTCCCATGGACATTATTTCAATGAATTTTCCATGTCTTTTTTTTAATTAGTCTGCTTCTATGGCATTACATCCAATTCATGTGCATGATCTTACCAGACCTATACCACACTTTATATTTGGATGTGACTTAGAAATATTTATAATGTTGCCTCTTTCATCTTCTATTTTATAATGGGTAGACTTGCATTACACCATAAATTTTCTTCTTTTGTAAAAAGGAAAAAATACTGTTTGATGTAGATGGAGCTTTTATAATCTTCTATCCAAGGATCTTGACATTGACACTAGTAATCTTGTGATCCCAACTTGGAGTATCGACAACTTCAGTATTGATGATAATTTCCCTTGGGGGGATTCCATATGAATTCCTACTTTCCTTCTTTTACAAAATTTTTATTTTTTGGGGAGTTTTATTTTCTATGTATTTTCTCTCTTTCTCCACTTCAAGGATATATATTGTACATGAGTACCTAAGTATTCCTTGTTGCTAAGACTCATATTGTGGATATACCACTATATATTTTTTTGGCTATTGTTAGCCCCTAGCTTCACTTAAGAGGGGGGGAGGGGGGAGGGGTGTTATAGTATGTTATTTATCATTCTTTTTAGGTTTTAGCTAGGTATTTTGTCCTTTTCCTTGTCTTGTCTTATGTGAGCATTTATCCTACATTGCTTATTTAGGCTTGATTATTGTTCATCCTTACCTGCTTAAGCAAGGGATATCCATTATATTAAATAAGTATTATTATAAATAACATTTGATTTGTCTTGTCTTTGTATTTCATTTATTTGCAAACTTATTATGATGTTTCTATTGTCAATGTTTCAGACTCCTAAATTGGAATGTTATTATTTTGATTCCTTCTAGAAACCTATGGGTTTCCAATTTTAGTTTTGTGGTCCTATCATCCAATATCCATAAATCAAGTGCCTTTAATATTCATTTTATACATTATTATAGTCAAAAAGTGTACATAAGCCATCTCAGGTTGGAATATATATATATATATATATATATATATATATATATATATATATATGGTCTAACCAAGCCATTTTTCATATAGGAAGAATATATAATAAATCATAAGCCATATCCAAATATCAAGAAATAATTCACATCAAATTTCAAGTCTAGACCCAATCATAACTCATGTTAAGCTTTATTAAATCACATAAACTTGTAACTTTTTCCTTATATCTTAATCTCTCAATGTGTCCCTTATACCAAAGGAGTGTTTAATTATACATATAGATACATCATCTTATATATGGAAGAGGAGGTTCAAAAACAATCAATTGAGCTATTATATCTACACACTCATAGAACTACATCGAGATATGATTTTGTCCATTCGAGATACGTAGTTTGCCATGCTTCCTTGGCAGTTTTCTAATTACATAAATCTTTGTTTTATTTTGAAGATTCAAGCTAGGTCAAGGAGAATAACATTATATTATACACATTCTACTAGAAATATCTATGAAGAGAAGGTACATGAATAGTAGGAAAAAGAAAATGCATAATTAATAGAGAACTATACTATGAATCCCTAACAAAATTAACCCATCTACATTTAGACAATCATAACCATATCAGTCTATCTTGATAGGCTCACCACATGAATGGGTTTATCATATTGAATGGGCTGATCCTAGAGTATCACATAGTTTCCAAATTTTTAGAACAAGTTACACCTAGTTTGCATAGTTAGTCTATAGTCCCAAATTTATAAAATAATAAACAAGTGTGATCATTCATTACCACTTTATCATTTACATTACTTAATTTAGTTTAATTTATGGCATTTGTATTTTTTCACATCGTATCATATTATGTAGATTTTAATTCTATAATTTTAGTCATTTATTCTTAAATCTATTTAATTGCAAATATTTCTTTCCTTATTTTGCTTAAAATTATATTTAGGGTAAGTCATATCGAAAAAGTGCATTTTTCAAGTATAGTTTGAATGTGTGAATCATATGAACATGAAATGAATGTGATTTAAATTTAAATTAGTCATTAATTACTATGTTGTATTGAATAAATAAAAAGGTAGGCAATATTAATTACTCTTGAAATTGATTAAAGAAAATATATAAAGCTATGTGGAAATGATGTAATAAAATTTTGAGAGTGATATGATGAGGGTGAGATATTTTATGAGATGAATAATGTTAGATTATATATATATATATATATATATATTCTCCATCTTATTACTATTTTTAGAAAGGTCAAAATTATAATCTAATTTACATAAATTAGTAGATTAATTAGTGCATATTTATTTACTAATTTTACTACTTAGACCCTTTAACTAAATTAATAATAATACACCAATATTCCCAAAATTATTAAATCACTATTGCACCCTTTAAGGTGTGCACTTAGAGAAATCAAATCTTGATAGGTTACTACAAGAGAGAAAGAATTAATAAATGATAAAGTTTAAAACTATTGCATGTATATGTACATATATATGTGTATATGTACATATATATATGTGTGTGTGTGTGTGTATATATATATATATATATATATATATATATGCAATATTTTTAAAATTTGTCATTTATTAATTCTTTCTCTCTTGTAGTAACCTATCAAGATTTGATTTCTCTGAGTGCACACCTTAAAGGGTGCAATAGTGATTTAATAATTTTGGGAATATTGGTGTATTATTATTAATTTGGTTAAAGGGTCTAAGTAGTAAAATTAGTAAATAAATATGCACTAATTAATCTACTAATTTATGTAAATTATATTATAATTTTGACCTTTCTAAAAATAGTAATAAGATGGAGAAAATAAGACTTAATTGGAAGCAAGCTGATCCGATTGAGACAGAGGTTGGAATTCACTATGCAAGACTAGGACACTATCACAAACCAAGATCTGAATTTCATTTTATGATTGGATAGAAGCATTAAAAGTAGAAAAGAGTGACATCAACCCTATAGTCCATCTCTGATGTTGTTGTCCTAAGGATCTAATATTTATGGGTTTTGTTTACCTGGTCTATGTGACCCTATCCATGAAGTTTTGATAGTTTAAATTATATAGAGTTATCTATAGATTATATTTTCTCTTTAAAACCTATACTCCATTGTGCTTTGACCAATTTTGAGAAAGAGGGGGGTTAGTGTGTGTAAGATTCACTAGATATGGATCCACACCCCTTGTGTGGGCATGCTACCTATATAAAAATACTTTAAAGATGGATCAATCCATATGTAGTTCTCCCACTTAATGTGATTTATGTAATTATGTGTATGAAGATGCATAATGCTAAACTAGATGTGTTTGAAGTGGCTAGGGACTGGTGCAAGGATTTGAATAAGATTGTAAGTATGTTGATTTCTTGTATGTAGATAATAGGGAAGATTACTTGATTAGTCTTGCTTGTATTATTACTTTCTTAGTGATAAATACCAATCCTTTCCAAATGATCTTTGAATGGGCTTTTATAGGGATCTATTGGTCATGGTTTAAATGTACTCGAATTTGGCCGACAAGGAGAAGGATGAGGAACCAAAATAAATTGATCATTGTGGCCATAAATAAACTTGGACAAAAGAGGAAAAAGTGGATAGGAGTGGCACTGGTGCTATAGTCTTAGTGTGGTGTTATTGTCTTGAGCAAATAGGATCTAGGGGAATGGATTTGTCGTGGAAAGAGGGTCCTATCTCAGTTGGGATCAAGTTTGGAAGGCTACGAATGATTGGGAATCTATGAAAAGATGCCTATGAGGGTCATGAGAGCAAGAAAGAGGGACCTAAGGTTTGGGTATCATTAACCATGCTCAAGTTACCAATTTTTGCATTTTATATGACTATATTTGCCCCTCCTTTATTCTAGTGATGTAAAAAAGAGAAATACTAGGATAAAGGAAAAATAGAATGTGTACCTAAACCTACCTATAATGATGAAGCTCATGAAACTATGTGATGTTGGGTGTACATAGAGAGAGCACACTGTAAAGTGTAAATCTACAAGAAAAATAAAGAGTAGATCAGTTTTTACTAGATACATTATATCTAAAATAAGAATGTATAAGGTTGGGTAAGAGAGAGAGGAAGAGAAAGGAATGAATACAACTAACTGGGTACGTGGATCAATTAAAAACCTATTGTGATTTTTAGTGATGTTGAGTAATGTTGGATGATGTTGTACTAAGAATAATATCATGAACAAAGCTACGTGCTCAATTCCTTGAGAGTGGCTCAAGAATGTAAAGCTTGGCCCTTTGGCTCCATTGTCACCCACTAAGTAAATCTAAGTGATCATGTGTGTGTTGATTGATGTTTGGACTATGTGTCTAATCCCTCTGAATAGGTGGCTCAAGAATACAAAGGCTAACTAAACCTTTGGCTCCATTTTTGTCTCGTGAAGTGAAACTATGAACTAATATCGATATGGATGTGTGTCAATAGGGATGGATCTTGAATCCCATGAATGTAATACGATTTGATAATGTTGGCATGGATAGCCAAATGTATGCTATAAAATAGGCAACTCTTAGCCACTCTAAAAGATGTATATTAGGCTTGTATGAAATCCACTCTAAAATTAGTGTACTAGGATTTTATGAAAGCCACTCGAGAACTTGGGAATGTGGAAGTTAGGATTATATTAAAGCCATTCCAAAATGATGTCAACCACATACATATGGAATAAGGCACATAACTAATAAAAATGCTTGGGTAATACTAAATTTGGAAAGGAAAAGAAAACAAATGTGCTACACACATTGCCCCTAATCACTAGTGTTTGAAACATAGATTTTGATATGGAAGTCATATCAACTACCGTATCTAAAAATGGAAGTGAGATCCATCATACCATGTATGATTCCCCCTATACCTAGATTCTCTGAGTAAACGTGTATTAAAAATTATTGATTTTGAATTGGTCTACCTATGCAAAACTGTACTTGAACCTAATTTTTTGCCTGTTCTAAAAAGTTTGGTATTTTTTTATTGTTTGGGTAGGATTACCGAAAGTGGACACTAATGGCATCGTTGATGTATTCTAAGTTGGGTGATGTTATCCTAGGACAAATTTGGTAACTTTTATCATATTCTCACTAAATGTTATTCTAACTATTTTGATGTTTGGTTTTTATTTTGGGTGTGTTAAATGTTATTTTTTCAACTGTTAAGAGCTATGATCTCTATGATAAAACCCCTATTTGTTGACCCATATTCTGAGGGTAGGAAGGAAGACCCTATAATACTACCTTCAAAAGAAAGATCCCTACAATTATGTTATACTACAAAGATACATGATATATTAATGATAATCGATGAGATATAACATTATTTGCATTGAGAGATTATTAGATCAACAAGGGTATGCCTAGATGGATATAATAGTGTAATAACATGTGCAGTGTATTGAATTGCAAATGAAATTTTTATTAGTTAGAGGGATGGAGTATGATGTCCATCATGACATACAAGAAAGAAAGATAATGAATGATGTGGATCATAACATTGCAAACAATGAGAAGTAAAAAATAAACAAGCACACAAGGAAAGAAGTAAGAAGCATACAAGGGTGGCCATGGGGGAACACAAATAAGGGACATGGGCACATGTCACTCTCTAGAAGGTAAGCATATAGGGCATGTTCAAATACCACATACACATATAATTGAAATAAGTAAAGCTGGTGTGGAAATCACAATCACATAGAAGAGTATAGGCAAAGGAAAAATGCAAATATCCTAAGATACACACATGAATAGAAGCAAAATACATTGAAAAATGTCCTAAGGCACATATAGGAGACAAATAAGAATTGATAAATGTAATGATATCTAATACACAAATTAATAAATGAAAGCATGTAATAACTTGCAATATAATCACATCTAACTAATCAAAGCAAGAAGTCAAAGTGTGCAAGACATATTAGTACAAGACTATGTATATGTTAAGAAATACACAAGTGTTATATACTAGTGAGTGTTGATAGATTAATCTATGTAAGTTAGTAAGTAATGTATATAAACATGA
Organism: Torreya grandis; assembly: GCA_037957365.1. Lineage (NCBI taxonomy): Eukaryota > Viridiplantae > Streptophyta > Pinopsida > Cupressales > Taxaceae > Torreya > Torreya grandis. The sequence goes on along the minus strand of JARHVA010011406.1, from coordinate 27,615 downwards.
TAACTAGAGTGTGTGGTGTAGGGATGGCATAACCTGGATGGTGTAGTCATATGGAAGATGCCCCCAGTGTGTATGTATATCGATGAATGTCTCAATGTATAATTAGGATGCCCCCTCAATAGGTAGAGTGAAGTAATCAAAGAGTTGGATGTCACTGCACACACTCAAAATAGATCAAGTGAAGCATGGTAATGTAGATAAATTAAGAAACAATAGCATAGAAAAACATATGTAAGTCTAGCATGATATTATAAATATAAAGCATGGATGATTCATATAATCAAAATATTTTTGGTGTTTTGGATTTATTTGCATGTTTTGGTATTTTGAAATATTTGAATGTTTTTGAATTTTTGATATAATCTATGTACAATCAAGCATAAAAAATTATGTACAAGTAAGCTGGGAAAGAATGATACTGACTGATGAGTGTCATGGGAGACTGCCTATCATGGTGTCTTGTATCAAGGAGAGGAATCATGTGTGATCATGAATCATGATGAAAATCTTAAGACTACAGCTCTAAAATCTATATATGTTATAAATGCTCTGAAATATTTGAAGTAGAAACCAACTATGTTGTCCCCTTCTAACTTTGAGAGGTGGATGCAATTTTAGGGATCTTAGGGACCCATTTGGTAGTAGTTCTCTAAAAATGTGCTTTATGATTAGATGCATGAGATCTCAATGATACAACCCTAGGTGTGAAAAACTATAGCTAGTAGTTGTCTGGAATCTTGAAGTTGTGGAGGTATATGAATTTTATGTGCTAGTAATGGATGCCTCAACTATGTCTGAATTAAAACTAGAGGAAGAACTATAACTAATGGAAAAACTAAAATTGGTGGCCAAACTAAAATTGGTGACTATAAAGTAGAAGATGGCTTTAGAGTGGGGAGTGGTAACTCATATGAAACTCCACCAACTATAAAAACCTAATTAGCATGAATGAATTTCATGCATCTATGAATTGTAGAAGGTACTACTCAAATTTTATAGATCCATGGTCAACCAAGTAGCATATCAAAAAATCCTACACTAGGAACAATAGTGAATGGTGTGTCCACATGTGCTAGACCAAACTGTAAAGGAAGTATGATCTAACCCAGTGAACTCTGTATGTGCCCATTGAATCCACTAGTAACTATGTCTATCATAGTAATATCTTTTTCAGAATATACCAAATGTTGTAATAATGTCATAGTGCACATGTTCACACTGAATCGATTATCTATGAGAACACTATGAATAGGATGATTATGAATGTAAGATCTAATAAAGAGTGTATGATAAGTTGAATCATCCTTGATGATTTCTTGATCTAAGAAGGAGATGGAAGGTGTAATTAGAACTCTAGAATTGTATACACCATTCATGTTTCTCAAAATATGTGTTTCAATTGAAGGTGCCATGTATGTATTTGGTGGAAAATGTGCATGATATGTATGGTGAACCCCTGATGTGTCCCTTGTCTCTTATTTAGAATTATGTAGAGATGGATCTAAGAATATTTTCAAAGATTTATCCTATGTTTGCTTTGCTTTATGAGGCTCAACTAAAGTACGAAGATCAATATGATTTCCATCTATCAAATCCTGTATCTTATGTCTCAAATTTATGCATCTATTTATTATATGGCCTAGTGCTCTATGAAATTCACAAAATGCATACTGATCATATCCCCATGGAAAAGGATTTGTTGGATCAACTTCTTGAATAGGAGGGAGAGATATGATGCTACATTCTGATTGTTTTTGTAAAACTCAAGCTAAAGGAACTAGTAGATTGGTGAAGGTTAGCCAAGGAGGTGCTGATAAAAACACTTGTTGAAGGGGTTCAGAATCCAAATTAACTATCGATTGATTTTGACTCTTATTATCATTGACCTTGAATTTATATGGGACTTTGTTGTTACTCTTATTTTTTGTGTCCAAGATACTTGTGTACTTTAGTTTTCTCATTGAAATTAGTTTGAATTCTCATTCCTTTAGTGTGTGACATAATTCATTGAAGAAAGAAAATCTTTTGAACATAGTTGATTCGTGTAAATCTAGTAGAAGACTCTATTTGAAGATATCTTGTAACTATTGATTGGCCATGGGGCTAGTCATCTTAGCCAAAATAGTCTATCAGAGAACATAATCCATGAGATTCTTATTTGACCTTTGTTTCTATTATGCAACTTGGGAATATGAAACCTTATTACCAATGTTGATGCTAAAATGAGGTAGGAACATGTCGGCTAAAAGATTGAATGCATTAATCAACTGATTTGGTAAACTATAGAACCATTATAAAGTATAATCCTTTAGGCTTCATGGAAATAACTTGGTAAGTAGACAATCATTTGGTACATATTCAAAGCATGTTTCATGAAAAGTTCTTAAATATGTCTCTGGATCACCCTTGCCATCATATAGAGTAAGCTTGGGTTGAACAAAACCTTATAGCAAGGGTGTAGAAGTAATGTGACATGTTAATGGTGTATGCAATAGAGTAAAATAATCCAAAGCCTATGTAGATCTAGAGGCACCTTGCTCAAGATGTATCACCTTAGATTGAAGAGATTTTATCTCTTGCATAAGGGCCACCACATTAGGAGATAAATATGTACTAGTTGTAACTGGTGGCATAAAGGTAGGTTGTGTTGTTATAGGGGAAATTGATACATAGTTTCCCTCATAGTGTCATTTGTAACTAGTTACTCTAAAGGAATGGATGATTCAACTTGATTATTCTTTTTAATTTCCATGATAGATTGCAAGATAAGAGTAAGATCTTTAGGCTAGTCCCAAATCCTTTCTCAAAAACATTATAAGATCAAATATTTATTGAGGACAACTTCATTATCAATAATTGGTAGAAGTGGATCAATAGTCCAATGTGGTGGATCATGAGCATCGATGTGTATATCATCATTGTTAAATTCATATTGCTCATTATCATAGTTATCTTTATTAAAATTAGTGTAATTTGGATATGTAGAATCTATAATAGGAACTTGAGTTAGTTGTTTATCCATGGAATATGGTCAAGTTATCAAAAGTTGGATGAATTCAAGAGAATTTTCACAAAATTTTGCACTTTAGCTTGAAATAAGATATGTAATAAATCTAGGTGGCATAAGGAAAACAACTTGGATAAAAGTAGAAAAGATTAAACAAATATAATCTAAACAAGGAACTAGAATATGCATAAAAAGGATACAAAGTTTACACACATGTAAGGTGATACCTCAAGAAGCAAATAGGAACTAGTACATGCAACTAGGATTTGAAAGATAATTATTTGAATAATTTACTATGAAATTTTGAAACTGAAAGTGAATTTTTGATTTAAATATGTAACTAAAAATTTAGAAAATTATCGGAAAATGCTTGCTTCAGTAAGACCTAGTATGTGCAACTAGGATTTTGAAAAATAAATGTTTTTGAAAATTACAATTGAATTTTGAAATTTGAATGGACTTTTTGATTTTAATATGCTAGTAAAAAATTAGAAAATTATTAAAAAATTACTAGGACCTAGTATGGGCAACTAGGGTTTGAAAGATAATTCTTTTAAAATTACTATGAAATTTTAAAATTTAATACTAATTTATTATTTTGTTATGCAGGTAAAAAATAAGAAATAAATTAGTAGAAAATTTACCCTAAGGTTTTTATACACAAATGAAGTAAGTTGGGTTCACCAAATGATTTAACAATTTTGAGAATATTGGTGTATTATTCCTAATTTAGTTAAAGGATCTGATTAGTAAAATCAGTAAATAAATATGTAATAATTAAACTAATAATTTATGTAATTTAGATTTTAATTTTTACATTTCAAAAAATATTAATAAGATGGAGAAAATAAGACTTAGCTAGAAGCAGGTTGATCTAACTGAAACAGAGGTTATAATTCATTGTACAAGACTAGGACACGATCACAAATTGAGATGTAACTTTCATTTTATGATTGGATAGGAGTGATAAACGTGGATAGGAGTGGCACTAGTTCTATATTTTACCTCTACCATTGTTTTTATAAGGATCTAATCTTTCTAAGTTTTGTTCATTAGGTCTCTGTGACCCTATCCATGAAGTTTCAATAGCTAAAAGTCTATAGAGCTCTTTATAGAGCATATTTTCTCTTCAAACCCTATACTCCATTGTGATTTGACTAATTTTGAGAAAGAGGGGGGTTATTTTTTAAAAAATTTACTAGACTTGGATTAACACCCTTTGTATGGGCATGTTTCCTACATACCAATACTCTGAAGAGGGATCAAGCCATATGTAGTTCTCCCACTTGATGTGTTTTATGCAATTATGTGTATGAATATGTAGGATATTAAACTAGATGTGTTTGAAGTGGTTAGGGACTAGTGGAAAGATTTGAATAAGCTTTTAAGTGTGTTGGCTAGTTTTATGCAGAGAATAGGGAAGATTACTTGAGTAGTCTTGATTGTATTCTTGTTTTTTTAGTGATAATTTTCAACCCTTTTCAAATGATCTTTGAATGGGATTTTATAGGGATCTATTGTTCATGGATTGAATTTGCTCACATTAGGCTGACAAGGAGGATGGAAAACCATAATAAATTGATTGTTGGGGTCAAAATTGACATGTAAAGAGTGATAAAAGTAGATAAGAGTGACAATAACACTATAGTCTTAGTGTGACACTATTGTCTTGAGAAGACAAGACCTAGGGGGATGGATATATCATGGAAAGAGGGGTCTAGCTTAGTTTGGATCAAGTTTGAAAGGCTAAAGATGATTAAAAATCAGTGAAAAAAATTCAAATAAGAGGGAACTAAGGGTTGGGTGTCATTAGCCATGCTCAAGTTATCAATTTTCACATTTTACATGACTACAAATAAGATAGGGGTGGGTAAACCATTAGTCCTTCAAAGTATTGTTATTTAACTCTATCATTACTTAAACCTATTATGAATCCTACTTATCCAACTCTCTAAACAATCTAAACCTTCTTTACACATTTATATAAGCCTTTCTCCTTTCAAATAACCCCTAACTAAGAAAGTACCCTCTTGTCCTACTAAGTCGATTAGGTTGATCTTGTTAGAAATGATTAAGCACATTTTATGTAACTAAGTTAGCAAGGTTGACTTAGTTTGAGGACTAATGGTAACTTTTTATAACTAACAAGATCGAGCTAGCTAATCTTATAGACTAAAATTATGGTAGGGTTAAGGTTTATCTATTAATAAAAATACAAGGCTCATTTCAATCCAATAGATAGGAACATTCATTTTTGCATCATTATAATTCACAATTTTTCTAAATCTACATTTAAAGGATCCATTGCTTAGGGTTTTCCTTGGAGAGAAGATTACTTATCTTCTGAGAAGTTTTAGATGAAAAGTAAGAGTGTTTTATCCTAAATATTATGTATATAGTGTAGTCCCTATAAAGTCATAACAACCTCTTTCAAAGCACCATTGACCAAGGGAGAGATTGAGACTCAACATTTTTTCTCAAGGTAAGTAATCCTAACTATTTCTATTTCATTTGATAGATATATTTTTATAAGTAATATATGTTATGCATGTATAGATATTTTCTTAGATCACTTATATGCATAAACATAGTATAAATATATGTTTGATTTATTTATTATTTATTATTTTAGTTTATTTAAGCCTCCATTTGTGTACCATGATCCCTTGATTATTTATTTATTTATAACCATCCCCCTTTGTGCCACAAACTTTGGTGAGTAATAGACTAGTTTTATTTTATGTACTTAGACCTCGCTATGGTTATTTCATAGTGTCACTTCCCTAGAGACTGTATAACCCTTTCATTTGTTATTGTGTGGTAAGAGATCCCTTGGTTAGGTTTAGAAGATCCAATTTCATCATGATATTGATATAAATATGTATTTTAATGGATGTTAGTTGACTACCTTATCTAATCTGAGATTTACTAAGTCAAATAAGTTGTAAATTTATCTTACTTTGTTACATATATTATAGTGACCCTGATGTGAATCTAACTCTTTTATTTTTAATTTTTCATTTTCAATAAACTGCATCAGACTTTTTGATATAGTCTTAACCTCTGTTTTTAGATTCAAGATCCATAGTCAACTAAATCATGTTGGTTAATCTAGTTTTTTTTTAATCTATTTATAGATCTAGTATCTTTAGACAATTAAATCACTCTAGTTGATCTAGTTTTATCCTTTGGATTATAGGGTTTATATATAATAAATTAAATTTTACTGGTTGAATCAGTCATTTTTTTACTATTTTTAAAAAATTTACTTACAATCAACTAGATCGAGATGGTTGATTTAGTTCAATTTTTTATTTTAAGCTTTCAAAAAACTAGATCAAGCTAGATGATTTAGCTTTATTTTATCACTTTTAGTTTTTAGTTATCTAAAAACTAAATCAACTTGGTTGATCCCATTTAATCCTCATGTTTTTTAAGAAAATCTTTTGTAAGACTCAATTAGGTTTGGACAATATAACTAAAAATTAGATTTTTAGAATTTTCTTTCAACCAATGAAATCAACCTAGTACATCTATTAATATTTTCTAGATTCACTCTAAAAAGGTCTCATATTTCTTCTATTTTTGTCAATTACTTCAGTGTTTCATTTTTGATTTTTCAATCAAATTATTCAGTGTTTAAATTTCTAGCCTATCCTTACTAGTTTTTAGTTCTTCCAAACTATACCACATAGTCAACTAAATCAACCTAGTTAACTTAGTTCTAATAATTTTTTTGCTTCCTCTATTCCCACAAAACATGAGAAATAAAAATTTGGGCCCTCTTGAAACTCAATTTGTTCAAACTTGAAAATAAATGATTGATAGTCTAAAATATTATATACCTACAATAATATCAAAGATAAATAATAAAATAAATTTCTCAATTCAAATTCAAGCACCAAACTTTTATTGTGTACAACTTTATTAAATAAATAAGATTAAAACAATGCTTTTTCAAGATAACTTGCATGATAAGTTATTTAAATAAAAGGATAAAATAAATAAATAATTTTAATTGACAACTAAGTAATCTATAATTATGCTTATTAAATTATACTCTAAGATAACTTAAAATAACTAAATAAAAATTCAATATATAACTAAGAGTACCACTAACACTAACTAATAGTTTTTTGGTCATCATGCAAGAAGCCACTATCAATTAACTAACATAAGTTATAATTAGATAAAAGTGGCATAAAAAATTTCATTAAAAATTATTAATTGATTTAAATACATATTAACTTCACTTAACTAACACTAAAAATGTACCACACCACTTGGGAACTCATTCTAGTACTTCGACAATGAACTCGAGCTAACTGGTAGTTCTAATTATTTTTAAGAAATCATTGAAAAGTGTCCAAAAGTGATAAAAAAATAATTAAGGTAATAAATTAAATAAATAAAATTTCAAAAAACTTTATATATATATGGACACTTGAGATATATATATATATATATATATATATATATATATATATATATATATATATATATATATATATATATATATATATATATATATATATATACTAAGTCTAAAAATATAACTCAAGTGTCCATATTGAAATCATATTCAACATTCACCCCTTTGATGCAAAGAGGTATAATTCCTATCATCTCCTTGAGTATTCCATGCATCATATTCAAAAATATCAACCATATTTCTTGTTTTAAATTTTATTTAAGGGTTGTATATTTATATTCATTATAATATAATGCAACTTTAACTTATTTATTTGAAGACCAAGAAATCAACTCACTTCTCAATTTGAAGCAATACCTTGAAGTTGACTTTCTGTCATCAAAAGATCTTTCTTAAACTAAATATATGTATCTAATAATACATAAATACTTTGATGTTAAATTAATAATATTATTATAATTAATTCTTATATATCTTAAAATTTTCTTTACTTCTTAAAAATGTTTGAGTGACAAATTACCCATAGATCTAAAAACTAGTGCAACCCCATACTTAATATCAGGTCTTCTCATAGTGAGATAAATCAAACCTCCTACCATGATTTCATCCTCCATTATAATATTTTATCCACTTGAAATTGGAGTGTTTTTAGGCTTTGATTCTTAAATATTGTACTTCTTTAGCATGACATGTGTATACTTGGCTTAACAAATGAATACTTTCTATTTATTTTGAGGGACTTACATGCCAATAAATTAATTTATAAGTTAAATATAATTTATGTAAAAATATTATTTCATATATTTATTTAATATATTTAAAATCTTCATATATTTACTTGTAAATATCAAGTCATCTGCATAGATACAGACATATAAAACATTAGAATTTAATACTTGTATGTAAAGATTTGATTCATTTTAACTTATTACAAATGATTGATACAATAACCAAATATAAATTCTTGAGTAATAATATTTTATATATTTATTCATCCCATAAATAGCTTTATTCAACTTATATACCCAAAATTATTTACCCTTTACCTCAAAACCTTTTAGTTGCCCCACATATAATTCTTGTTTAATCACTCCATTAAGGAATGAAATTTTAACATCCATTTGATGAATTTTACATATTTTATGCGAATATATATCAATAATTAGTCTTATAGTATCTTTAAATGCCACAATAGAATAGGTTTTATCATAGTCAACTCCATATGTTTGTACAAAACCTTTTGAAACTAGTCTGGCTTTTAGCTTGTCAACTATAACATCACTTTTAACTTTGGTCTTATAGAATCACTTTTTAACAATGGAATATTTATTTAATATAGTTTTAAATAAATTTCATGTGTCATTCCTCTCAATTTAATCCATCTCTAATTTCATATAATCTATCCATCCTTTCTTTTGACTAGCTTTTGCATAACTTTTAGGTTCACTAATCACTGATGATAATGTAAATATAATATTTTAATCATAAGTATCATAAAATTAGATATCTTCATAATTTTTTATCCTTGCGATCCTCCTATCATAGTTTTGATATAAAATTTTATTGGATATATGATTATTTAAAAAATGTTTATTCTTATTTGGTGTTGATTAGCCTCTTGCAAAGAACTAGTATTGTTTCATGTTGAACTATAAATATATGTAAGAATTTATAAGCCCTTAAAATAAACTTAAATAGTTTTCCCCCATTCAATTATGAATTTTGTATCTACATTATCAAAATGAACATACACTTCATTTTCAAAAAAAATACAATCCCTATAAATACTTATGAATTTACTAGTAAGATTACAAACCTTTTATGCTTTGATTTATCACTATATCCTATGAAATAATGATAAAAACTATTATGATAGATTATATCACCCTTATATTTTACTATGGTGATTTTAATTCTACCATTTCCTTCAAATTGGATGTAATTTTTACATCTTAATTACTTTTAGATTTTTAAAGAGCCATTTAACTTGTTAAAATCATCTTTGTGACTTGTCATTTGATTTGAGGAACCTAAATCAAGAGATAATACATTATTTTATTCATGTATTCCCAAAAAATATATGAAAAATAATTTTATCCTTCTTGAAACTCACCTTGTTTAGCTTGAATATCCTTCTCTTCCCTTTCTTGATTGGATTGATTCTTAGCTGCTAGTATCCTATAATCTTTAACCATGCATCTTAGGTTTTGCAGTAATAAAAAGTAAAAAAATTATTTCTCTTACCTATGAATTTTTATTTATATTTTTCATTTGAATTTTATTTTTTTAAAATCTTTTAATTAAAATTTTTATTTGTATTTTTGAGCTTTGAAACCCTTGTATTGATTTCAAGTACTTATTCTAGACCATGTTCTAGATCTCCTACATATTATCTCATCTTATTCTCATGAGATAGGAGGAAAAACACTAAATAATCAACACTTATAATGTTCATGTATTTAAACTCTTCAATATTTATCACAATATTCAACCATTTTTGGCTTAAATATCTAAAAATATTTCTTATTATGACACTATCTTGTATAGTTTCTCCATAAACCCTCATTATATGTACTAAATCATTTACCCTTATGCTAAAATCTCTAAACCCATCAAAATGTGACATTCTAAAATTCACAAGTTTATTTTGAGGATTTATATTTTTTCTTCTCTTTTCTTAACAAAGCCTTGATATGAAGTCTCCAATGTATTCCATGCCTCATGAGAATTCTTGCATCTTATAATTATTAGATAAATGCTTCGGTCTATGGCACTCTGAATATAGAAAAAATATTACATGAATATAATTTTTTTTCATATATTATTTCCACAAAATAATTATATTCAAGTGATCTCTCCAATACTCAAATTTTTTACCATTGAAAATAAGAATATTCATGGAAGCATAATTCACTGAAGCCATTGTATCTTCTAAAAATAAATTGAAAAACCTTTTGAATCTTGGCTGAATGTGGATATAATACCAAATGAAAGTTTTGAATGATTAAATTGAGTGAAAATTAGATTTTTTATCTCTAAAATTTAAATTATGTATCAACAAAACTATCTTAAAATTATTTGTTGTCAAACTAGTTGTGTTATGAGTGAAATTGATGATCAAAAAGTGTCATGAATAGATTAAAACTTGAAAATATATGATTGTTGGTATAAAAATATATGTTTGTTGGTATAAAATACTATATACCTAAACTAATATCAAATATAAAATAATAAATAAGATCATAAATTTGAATTAATACACCACACTTTTATTATGTGTAACTTTATTAAATAATTAAGGCTTAAAACAATTATTTTACAAGATAACTTGCATGATAAGTTATTTCAAGAAAAAAATAAAATAATAAATAAACAAATGTATTTGAAAACTAATTTATCTATAATTAGACTTCTAAAAATATACTCTAAGATAACTTAAAGTAACTAAAGATAAATTCAATATACAACTAAGAGTACCACTAACACTAACTATAGTTTTTTGGTTATCATGTAAGAAATCACTATCAATTGAATTCCAACAATTATAATTAGGCAAAATTTGCATCCAAAATTCTTTTAAAAGTATAAATTTAATTAAATAAACTTTAATATCAATTAAATAACACTCAAAATGCACCCCACCACTTGGGAACTCATTTTAGTACTCTGATAGTGAATTAGAGTTAACTGGTAGTTACAACTATTTTGTACAAAATCATTAGAAAATGTCCAAAAGTGAAAAAATAACTAATTAATATCATAAATAAATTAAATAACCTTCCAAAAAAACCTAAAAAAAAAATATATACTAAGTTTAAAAATAGAACTCAAGTGCCCATATTGGCATCATACTCAATAAACTGTACCTCACAGTTAACTAAGTCAATCTGACCAAATTAGTTTTGTGTCTATATATTTAATGAATAAATCAAATAAACCTAGTTGACTATTTTTTTTTAAGTTTTTTTTCATAATAGACTATATTGGCTTGTCTAATTGTCTTATGTTCTGCTTGTAAACTAGATCGGCCTAGCTGATTTTTTCTATTTTATTTATTTTTAGTATAAACAAGGTAATTCACATTCATTTCTTAGTAATTAATCTCACATTTTCTTTGAAAAATGTTGACGACCTACTTATTTAATTTTTAAGAACTAAAAATTACATTTTGACAATTATTTTTACCTTTATTTTTATTTTATTTTGATTTCATTAGAAACTATGTACCGATAGTTTTAAAACTATTTAGTTACTGTCATGAAGGGTTATGTGATACTCTATTTATAGTATTAATCTATTTTTTTATAGATATCATAGCATGAGGGACTTTTTCCAATACTCATATCCATAATATATATCTAAACATTATATTTAGTTTCTATGTACCTCATGGTAGTTTAGAAACACCTAGGATTCCCTTTTGAATTGAACTTTATGAATCCAACCATTTATTTGATTTTATATTACATCGGTTGGTGGTTAATGCAAATAAGTTACTTTCACCTTACCCTTGAAATCAAGTTTAGTGGGATATGAGAATGATAATTCCTCCATACTTAGTGCTCTAAAATAAAGGGCTATCATTATCCAACAAACAAGTAAGTAATTTTAAAAGCTTATAAACTAATCAAAACCTTTAGTATAACTTCATGATCTTATTTTTTTGATAATTAGTTAGCATCAATATTTAAAAAATTACAATTTCTACTTCTTTTTTATTATTCTATATTATATTATAGATTATATTGACTAGTGTTAATACAATTCTCTACCATGTGGTATATAGTTTAGTATTATGTCTATTTTACTAATATTTTAAAATCTACATAGTTCAAATTACTACAAAGTGTTTTTTTTATAAATCAACTCAAATCAACCAACTTGACTTAGTAAGTTCCATAGGCTATATTTTTCTTCTCGTATAACTAAGTCAACTAGCTCAAATTAGTAGGCTATCTAAAATCAATTAAATTGATTATCATGAGTTAGTATAATACTATATTTCTCCTACCTATACAATTAAGTTGACCAACTTGAATTAGTAAGATGTCTAGATTATCATTTTTCTTTTCTGTCTAACTAAGTTGACAAACTTGACTTAATAGGTTTTTAATATTTTTCGAAAAAAATTAAAATCCTATTATATCAGCTTGGTTGACTATGTATGTCCTGGATGACATTATCTTATTTTTGGAATTTTTTTCTAAATTATACTATATCGTCCTGGCCAACTTAGTCTTATTTTTAGTAAGTGTTTTCTAGATCATACTAGATTGTCTTGATCGACTCTATATTCCCTAGCTAATTGAGTATTATTCTCATCACATCTTTCCCAGATCACACTAGATCATCTTGATTGACTTTGTTTATCTTGGCTAACTTAGTTTAATTACTCAATTCCTATGAAATCTATTAGATCAACTTGACCAATCCCATGGTTTCTAGATGACTTAGTTGGTTTTATCATCCTTTTTCTTCTCTCAACATTCTATTCTATTATTTTTTATCTTACCACCTTATGAAATCACCCATGATCTTTTTTTATAGCCTAAACCCATTCCAAATGTACATGGGTGCTTATTTTCTACCTAACTTAGCTACCCAAGATGAAATCCCCTTGTGGTGCAATTAATCTTGTCCCTCATCTAGGTAAATGGAATGAAGCATGGTTCATATCACTCAAAATGATGATCTAGATGATCCCAACTTAAATGGACCTATTTTTAAATTCAATTATTTTACCATCAAAGCAATTGATACTAATATAGGGAATACTCTTATAGGAAACCCTCCTCTTTCTAATCCTATGGAAAACCATCCAACCAATACCAACATTCCACCATCCAATATTAATACTTAAAATACACCTATCGATACAACCCAAATTCTATCTCAAATAGTTAAATAAATGAATAATATGCAAACAACTAACAATGATCAAATGATCAAAATGTAAAACCACATCTTACAAATGGAAAGTCAAGCCTTATGTTATGCCTTAAAATAATCAAAATTTTGTTTCTCCCCTATTAGAGATGTCAATGAGAATATAATCTCTCAACCCATCATGCATAAATAAATGCTTCAACATCTTCAAAATGAACCTTTAGCTCCAATCATCGTATCCATAGATATTGGAAATATCTATCCAACCATTAAGTATGATGGAACTAAAGACCCTTTTATCGTCCTTAAATTATTTGGTAACCTATATAAGGATTGGGTCCAAACCAATGCATTTTTTAACACTAAAATTATTATCAAAACTCTTACAAAAGATTCTCTAGAATGGTATAATAACTTCCACAACGTTTTATATGATAACTAGAGGATCTTGTCAATAATTTAATAAAATAATTTAAACAAATTGGTCTTCCTCAAAATTATCTTAGTCATTTTATCAATTCTAATAAATTACCTATTGAATCTACACATACCTTTATAAAAGTATGGAAATCATTATCTCATAATGCAAAATATAACATGAATGATGATAATATAATTAAACTAGTTATTACTACCTTTAAACCTTCTCCTCATTATAATGTTAGAATATTTTCCCCTCAAACATTAGAATAGACTCTTGACCAATATAAAATACAAGATTTCTTTATGAACCAATTTGAACCTTCTCATAATTCAATTAAGGAACCTTTCCAAACATTAACTAATGCCATCACTAGTATAAATTCTCAATATATATCTCCTTCAACTAAAATGAGAACACTCAAATATGATAATCAAAATCCCTCTCATCCATCCTTGATAGTATTAGAAATGAAAAGGATTTTATCTCCATCTACACCTTTTATCTATACTAATACTATTCCCCCATCATGGTATGATCAAAATAAATTTTATTGGTTCCATGTTGCAATTGGTAATTCTCATGAAACATGTCATGGGCTCATAAAATTCATGCTATCTTCTGTATTAGGTGAAACATTTTATCATGATTTTATGTTTAGGATCTGACATCCTAATTATCTTAAAGCTTCTCAAAATTTAAATCTTTTGAAATATATAAATTTAAAATCTCAAAAATATTCTCCATTAGATTTCATTTCATAACATTATAACTAAGATGTTTTTTCCATTAATGTTGATTATATTTAATCTTATACCAATTATCAATATGTGAATGCAGATAAAGTCAAATATCACCACTAACCTAATCAAAAATATCCTATTACTAAATTTTAAAAAAAATATCCACTAATGATTAATGACTTAAAGATACTACAACTTTCTAGCCTACATATTATGAACCATCCACTAGTGATGATCCACCTCCAATAGTAGATCCTTAGATACTTTCAAAAATCACTCCACCTAATGAACCTAAGACTCATTCTAACTATTATACTAAACCTCATTGGAATTTCTTAGATGAACTTCATTTTATGCCTTATAAAATTCCTCTCATGAAATTAGTAATAACTTTTCCCTATCATCCACATTCCTTATGAAACATCTACAAGACAGATAAGAGCCATCATATAATAAATATAAGTTACCTCTTGATACCCATCAACCTATATAAGTGAATTATATTGAAATAAATTCTTATACCAAACCCTCCATAGAATTTCTAGAAGAATATATGATAAATGATGAAATTCTATTTCGATTTGACAATCCACCTCTCTTTATCAAATTTTAATTAGAAAAGTATTAGTTGATGAAGGATCATGTATATATTTTATCTCTCTTTGTTTAATTTAAAAATTAGACATTCCAAATAAAATTTCAAACAAAACCAACTCACATGTCACAAATTTGACAAAACCAACCAAAACCCACTTGGTTGCATTTGGCTCCCTCTTACCATTGGACCCAAGACAATCTACACCATACTTATGGTACTTGATCTTCCCTTATCTTACAACATTATTCTAGGTCACCCTTGAAACCATCATTTGTGACCTATTTCATCTTCTAGTAGCCAATGTATCAAACTCATACATAATGGGAAGTGTTACAAACATGATGTTGATCCTAATCCCTAGAGTATCCAACTTCCAAATCATAAATCTCAATATCTTATTACTAATATCACTCACAACGAAAGTTTTCCTCTTCTTTAATTTTTCAATATGCATTTATATCTACATGAAAATTTCATAGGTTTAGATGATGATGAACCTAATGAACTATAAAATATTTTGAATATTACTTGATTACCTCCCTATATTTCAGAATAGATTCCTCCTTATCTTCTTCATCAAGATAAAACAATTCCTCTAATAGATTATACCTTTGATAATCATCCCCCATTGAATTCACATGAAGAATCTTACATAAAAGATGATTTCACTTGAACTGAATATTGGGTGGCCAAACTCTTTCAAGATCCCTTAGCCATGTCTCCTCACACTTTTAATAATATGGGACTCTATACTACTAATATTCCAATCGAAATAGATACACGTGTTATATATCCATCCTATGATGATACCTACATCATGGTGAAAACTTATTCATGAGATCTATGGACACCCTATTTTGGCCACAATTATGTTCCAATCAAACCTCAGATTGATTTCTACCAAACAATGTCAATTAAGCCTAGGAATCACTAAATATTCCAATTTTGTCCACACATCAAACTTTAGTGCCTAGAATCATGTCAAGGCATCCCTATTTGGGGAATTATTCTATACACAATTGTAACCGCCCACATATTCATCCCCATTCAAATTATGACCTAACAAATTGAGACTAGCCTTTTGACCCATTAAGTGGAACACTTAACCAATTCCTAAAATGCAAAAATCCTAAGTAAAATTAATTAAATAATTAAATCCAATTAATTTATTAAATTAAAATTCCATATGTAATTAGTGAATATGAATTTTTTAAAAATAAAATTTCAATAAAATTGAGGTCATGATGATGTCATCATCTACAAAGTCTAAGAATTTGAAATATCTCCATTAAAAAATTAAATTCATAAATGGAGAGCCATATATAATAAATGGGATCTCTATGCCAAATATTAATTTCTTGTCCTCTCCCTAACCTAACCATGGTTATATATAACCTAACTGATCTTGAGTTAGGGTTAGTTAGAGAACCTATACATACAAGTGCGAAAGACATTATTTAACAAGTTTATTTGTGTAGTGTTATAATGTTAAATTTATTTTAAAAAGCTTTATTTTTCCAAGCCAAGACAAGCCACACGTAGGCTCTCTCCCCATTTTAGCAAAACTTCATATGTATGCTCTCTTCCCATCCCATTTAAAGGGAACTTGGGTGATCAAAAGTACATCATATTTGCTTGTTTGGTTGACTCTTAGAAGTGAATAAAATTCACTTATTCTTTCCCCAATCTCATAATGACTTGGGTGACTTAGAAATGACCCTAAAGTTCTTCCATTTTTATTTATTTATTTTTCTACATTGGCTTGTGAGCAAGAGTTCATAACCTCTTCATGAGTTCTCTAGGAAGACACTGACTTGGGGTTTCATCTCCAATAATTTTTCCAACCCCATTATATGATGGGGTATATAAATTGGGCATATCGTTGGATGGGACAGTGGTGTGTAATTACCCTGACCAATATAATGGGTCCTTAGATCTTGCACATACTAGACATTGGAATTCACTAAGAATTACGTGAATGAATTCATTATACAAAAGAATAGACCATTAAATAATCATATAGGAAATAACCATATAAATGATGTGATTACTCCCTCATATGATCCGCATGTGTGGAAAATATATAATGCATCAAAAAAATTAGACTTAGATCAGTCCCACTTACCATAGAATATTTAGCCAAATGCTAAGTTGCCTGGCCATTCTAAGTTATTTGAATGTAGCAATGCTCAAGAGATAGAGTGGGGTGTAAAAAATATACCTACATATGCTCTTACTTTTTGGATTAATAACTAATTCATTTTTATCATTGGTATATCAGTGGAAACTTTGGAAGATACTATGCAACCCTATTAGTTTTTAGGATAGGATGTGCACTTGGGTGATTTTATTATTCTTTTACTTCCATTTATTTTAGGGTATACCATATAAATTACTTTTTGTGTCAAAACATGTCAAAAACTTAAAAACAAATCACATGTTACTAGTATCACCTTGAGTCAAGAAGTGTTACACTATAAAAATCACTCCAAACATTTGCCTTAGATATTTTCAAAACCACCTTTTATATACTTGTTCAAAGAGAAATTGTTATGTTTCCCAATTTATTCCAAGATATTTACCTTTGTTCAAAACTAAGTCAAATTTTTTTTGTGTCTTTGTTCTAAAAAGTGTCGTTATGCTACCCATTTAAGACTAGGCCATTATTCATTTGAAAATCCAAGTCTTTTATACCAAGTTTGAAATTCATCTTACAAAGTTTAGATCCAAAGATGATTGGTCTACGTTGAAGTCTTATCTAATTTGGGCTTGGGAATTAACCTTTTACATTTGAATTATGCAACATGGATTAATTTC
Organism: Torreya grandis; assembly: GCA_037957365.1. NCBI lineage: Eukaryota > Viridiplantae > Streptophyta > Pinopsida > Cupressales > Taxaceae > Torreya > Torreya grandis. The sequence continues at coordinate 9,711 of JARHVA010011406.1, read as the reverse complement.
TTGGTTGATTTAAATACCTTTGCCTAGACCTATAAGTGGTTTACTTTATGTGTCTCAAGCCAATTTACCATCTCAAACTAAGGTTGAAACTCATTCTTCAAGTATAGCTCTAAGTGTAGTTAGTTTACATTTAATCCTTGATTACCACTTGGGCTTGAATGATTTACTCTTTTCTCTTAGTTTGTTACTTGAGATTGACTTTACCAATTAATTTTATACATGTGACTTAAGTAAGTTATTTATGCCAAGGTAAAGTTTGTCTTAATTCTATGTGATAATATTGATCTATGTGTCTAGATCAAGTGTTTCGAACCATTTAAAAATTTTAACTCAACCATTTTGTTTCCAAGTCTAGCTTTGTGGCATTGGCCAAAGACATAGAATTTTTTTTATTCTTAATACATAATTCATTCCTTTCCATGTCCAACTTTGTGACGTTGGCCAAAGACCTAGCATTGTTTTATCTCATTATTAGACATAGATTAAGTTAATTTGAAACACCTTTCCAAAGATTAGTTTCATGTGCCTAGTTCTAGACCTTAGTGTGTTTGCATAGCTCAAATCTCACATTCCCCATTCCAAGATTCAATTTTTTTATAACACTGTCTAAGATCAAGATCCAAGTTTTCCTTTTATTTACTATTTTTTCTATATACCTTAGAACATTAGTGATACTTTAGACCAAATTGTTAGTTTTCAAGAAGGGATCCTTTCTAGGCCAAGTTTTAACCATTTTAAAAAATATATTAAATTTCCTTTCTAAGCTAAGTTTTAACCATTTACAACAATGGACTGAGTTTCCTTTCTGGGCCAAGTTTTAACCATTTGAAGCAATAGAGTGAGTTTTCTTTCTAGGCCAAGTTTTCAAGACATTTGAAACAAGGGACTAATATTTTTAGACCATGTTTTGAGTGTGTGAAAATTATAATTTTTCCTCAATAGATGTTGTATACACATAAAATTTTCAAACTCCATCAATTATTGATGCTTTCTCTCTTGAAGGAACTTGTTGAGTTTCAATATATCTGAGTGTTGCCTTAAAGGGTGTATTGGGAAAGGGGTGGGCAGACCATTGGTGCTTCATAGGATTGGTATCCCCTATACTAAAACTTGTTATCTACATAACCTTGTCCTATGTACTTCTCTAAGCCTTATTTCTTCTCTTTCACACTCCTTCAAGAATTTCACCACCTTTATTAGCATCTACCTAAGCCTAAAACCATTTTTGATAGTTTACATTATACTTTCAGCCTAGGCCAACCCTATATTCAAATTGTTAAAATCACATCATGGGTATAGGTCAGCTCTAATTGACCTGGAGATTTCTTTTCCCAAATAATGATACAAAGTCGATTGGGCTAACCCTATCAGCTAAACTTTCATAAAGGTTTAGGGTTAGATCCATCTATATATACACATTCATTTCACCATTTCTTAGGGAGAGACAAGAGTTAATTATTCATTTTTACTTCTTTATAATCTACTCTTCCACCATTCTACTCGATGAGATATTTATTAGGGTTTGTACTTGGATAATAATATTGTCTTATGAAAAAGTCATGGATGTTTTGGCCTTTATTAGTGATCCTTACAAACCACAACAACCTCTTATGAAGCATCTTTGGCTAAAGGAGAGATTGTGTCTCAATGGGTTCATCTTCAAGGTAAGTATCTCTAAATTTACTCTATTTAAGTATATATAAGTAGCATAAATAATGGATTTTGAATATACTACTCTCTTCATGCATTAGGGTTTTACCTATACATTGCTTAATTAAGATTTTCTTATGCATGCTTGCTTTTTATGTTTTTACCCCTAATTAATGCCATAAGATTTGGTGAGCACTAGATTAGATTTTAATTTACTAGTCATTTAATTTATGAATATGAAAACATAAGACTTAGCTAGGGTAATTGCATAGTGTTGCTTTAAGATCTTGTGTGCACAAGTACAATTCATCTAGTTGATCATAGATTTCATCTAGACACTCTGGGTCTAGTGGCAAAAATTATGAGTTGGCATTTTGATGACATCACCATTGCCATGTGGGAAGGGGTTAAGGGGAGATGGTAATATGGTTATGTTCACATTACTCCCTAGTTGTTATGCACTAGATCTCAAATCATGTATCAAAGCATAGTCAAATATATGAGGGTGAAAAGTTGGATTCTAAGATAGATTTCACTGTTTTCCCATAACCAAATTTTCAATATGGTAAGAAAGAACTGAGTAAGCAATTTGATGATTTAATATCTCACACATGTTGATATTTCAAGAGAAAGAGATCATTTGGGTTTGTTTAGTTTTGGAATGTCATGTCCCCTTTTCAGTTGACATGTTCAGAGTTCATGGTTAGCCTATTATGCGACCCTCGTAGGCTGAGAGGATGGTTAAAGGGTCTTGATGGAGATTGGCGTGGCTTCATTTAGCAGAATTTTTCTAGTTGGCTTTCGTTTGGGCTCGATTGGACATGTATTGAGGGAGATATTAATATTTGATTGATTTAATCAAATATTAATTATTTGGTCTAATTTTAAATTAGAAACCCTAATTCTAATTTAAGAAAACCCTAATTAGGGCAAGCATATCTTTTGAGGGTATAAGGGTTTCTCATGGAGGCCATTATTGATTATGCATTGATTATTGATTATTGTTTTTGAAGAATTTTTTTGTGAAGACTAAGCCAAGGGTTCCAGGATTCCATTGCAGTGGAGAATGTCAACTCTTCATTGTGTGCAATTTAGAGGCTGTGAAATATCAGCTGATCTATTGCCAAATTGAGAGATAGCTTCATACAGAAGTCATCACAGAGGTTTACAGGTTTGAGAGGTAACTTCATACAGAAGTTGTCCAGAGCTTTCCAGGTATTTATTCTCTTAGGTTTTTGATCCAATAAGTTATACAGATATAGATCTTCTATATTAGAATTGCATATTCTTGAGATCAGGTTGTTCAACTATCAAGGGTTGAAAATAGACAGGTTGGCAGTCGTACTAAGTCTGTACAGGTTCGTATAGATCCACTCAGGTACTGACCTTAGCAGACAGAGATCCATAGAGACCGACATCAGCCATCCCAGTGACTGACACCGACTGACTGAAGACCGACGTCGGCAAAGAAGGACCTACAGAGACAGACGTCGGCAGTATATCGACCGACGCCGGTGAATGTGTGTTCGACACAGCAGGCCGAGACGAGACTGAATTCAGGTTTCAGTTCTAGACTTGTAGAAGATCAGGGTTTTAAGACCAAATTTTAATATTCTTTTATTTGTATGAGAGAAGACTGTAATTGTAATTATCTGAACAAGTGATAAGATATTTGATTGCTATTGAGAGATTATATTGTGATTTATTTATTCATATTTGAAATTATTTTGGCAAAAGTGTATCTTTGTTCAAAGCTATTTGTGTTTAGATATTCCCTACTGAAAGGGGATACTACAGTGGTATCAGAGCCAAATTCCTGCCATCCTAAGGGTGTGACAATCTTATGCAGCCACAAGAGTTGGGACCACACAGGTATAACACACACAGTAGAGCCTTGCGTGAAGGTACCCAGTTGTTAGAACATCAATAGATTATCATGAGTGATAGACGTGAGGGTAGCCCACCCAGGGGCCATAGGTATGATGCTGATCAGGACACCAGAGAATTTCACTGTGCTATGATGACAAGCCAGCAATAAATGAATCAGACTCTATAGGCACTTATGACTATGATAAGGGGGATGAATGCACCTGATAGATAGAATGGGGAACAAGGAGATAATAGGAGTGCTACTATTAATCAAAGACCCCAACAGACCCATTTTAGGACCGCCGATAGACCTACACGGCCTACATTTATACAGGACAAACCAGAGGTTCTAGCAGAAGAGGTGGTAGGGGATTTCTTATTTACAGATACCCTCATGGTTGCAACTGATGAGTGGAACTTATTAGATCCTCATGTTTAGGAGAAGATGTCCTTTGATCATTTTGTTACTCTAAGGAGAGAGCACTACAGATTAGTTAGACAGGACAGGAGGCCTAGAGTTCAATTTAGTGAGCTGAAGAAGGCTACTGGTAAGCTTTCTTTGACTACTTTTGACGGCAGTGGCAAGATGACAGCTCAAGCTTGGGTTCATAAGCTTGACACCTTTTTGGCATTGAGACCAATGTCAGAGATAGAGGCCATCAAATATGCCACTTTGCACTTGGATGGAGTAGCACATGATTGGTGGTACCATGGTATGGTAACACTTTAGCATAACCAGGTGACAGAGTACCAGGACTTTGTGGATAGATTGGTTGAGCAGTTTGACAGGAAGGATCCCGAGGTTTACTTTTGAGATTTGGCATAGTTGAGACAAATAGGTAACTTGGAGTCCTTCATTGGGGAGTTTCAGAGATTGGCAGTCATGGTGCCCAATATTTCCGAGCGTAGATTGGTAGTTCTCTTCATGGAGGGATTGACAGAGCCATTGAGAGGTTGGATCAAAGCCTTTGATCCTCCTTCATTACAGGTAGCTATGAAGAAGGTGCATAGTATGAAGATGGCAGCCCCATCCCATAAATTTAACTTCAAAGGTACTTCTTCATCTAGAGACCATAAGTGCTCCAACGCAGATACAGAGAGACCAGATTTTAACATAGATAAATCAGGTGTAAAAAATGATTCAAAGGCCAATCCAGCAGCACCACCTTTGGATCGTGAGGTTCTTAATGATCTATGTAGGAAGAAGCTTTACTTCTACTGCAAAGGTCCATATGATATCCATCACGATTGCCCTTTGATGCCTAAGGGCAAGGCAAATCGTGTGATGTGGGCATATTATGAGGATTCAGATCCAGAGGATTCTGAACAGTAGAATAGTTCTGAGGGGGCAGAGACAGAGGCTTCAGGGCCTAAGGTAGAGGCAGAGTTAGAGCTTCACATATAGGAGGCATGCCTATCCAGCATTCAGTCAGATGAGTCATTCAGACTTCATGGAGTTTTGGCAGGGTAGAAGGTTATCACCCTTCTTGATACATGAGCCACACATAATTTCATAGATGCTAGATTTGTGGAGAAGCGTGGAATCACTACCAAAGATTTTGAGGGCATCAGAGTTAAGGTAGCTGATGGTCACACTCTTAGGTGTGAGCGTATGATTAGAGACCTCCCATTGTGCTTGAACAACTATGAGTTCAAGGCTGATTATTATGTGGTAGACATGGGGGATATAGACTTAGTCTTGGGTATGAAGTGGCTTCATTCATTTGAGGAAGTTACTCTTCGTCTTAAGGACATGGAGGTTCTCTTTGATGTTGATGGGAAGACACACATTCTTAAGGCAATACGGGATAGCAGCTTCAGATATATGTTTTTTCATCGGATGGAGATGCCTACGCCACCTGACATGATAGAGTGCGATGACGAGTGCACATTGGCACCAACACAAGAGAGATATGAGGACGAGCTTGGTCTTGAGGTGAGTGCATTTTAGGAGTTATCACATGTGGTAGGGACTCAGCTTTTTGTTATAGTTGGGTCACAGGTTGATGATGATATGACTCTTTCTAGCCCTCACAATCCAGATTTAGATATTATTCAGGTATGGAGTTTGCTTGAGTTGCTTGCTGATTTTCATTTATGGATTGGATGTTGGGGTGCTTATCTTAGTACTAGGGATGGACATGGCATGGAGTTTGCATTAATTGACAATAGGGAAAATCATGACTACATTTGGGATCCAGGTGGATTGATGGGTGTATCATTCAGTGATTGCTTGAGGGCAAGCAATTTCAGGAGGAGTGGATTGTCATGTCCCCTTTTTAGTTGACATGTTTTGAGTTTATGGTTAGCCTATTATGCGACCCTCGTAGGCTGAGAGGATGGTTAGAGGGTCTTGATGGAGATTGGCGTGGCTTCGTTTAGTAGAATTTTTCTAGTTGGCTTTCATTTGGGCTTGATTGGACATGTATTGAGGGAGATATTAATATTTGATTGATTTAATCAAATATTAATTATTTGGTCTAATTTTAAATTAGAAACCCTAATTCTAATTTAAGAAAACCCTAATTAGGGCAAGCATATCTTTTGAGGGTATAAGGGTTTCCAATGGAGGCCATTATTGATTATGCATTGATTATTGATTATTGTTTTTGAAGAATTTTTCTGTGAAGACTGAGCCAAGGGTTCCAGGATTCCATTGCAGTGGAGAACGTCAACTCTTCATTATGTGTGATTTAGAGGCTATGAAATATCAGTTGATCTATTGCCAAATTGAGAGATAGCTTCATACAGAAGTCATTAAAGAGGTTTACAGGTTTGAGAGGTAACTTCATACAGAAGTTGTCATAGAGCTTTCCAAGTATTTATTCTATTAGGTTTTTGATCCAATAAGTTATACAGATATAGATCTTATGTATTAGAATCACATATTCTTGAGATCAGGTTGTTCAACTATCAGGGGTTGAAAACAGACAGGTTGGTGGCCGTACTAAGTTCGTACAGGTCCATATAGATCCGATCAGGCACCAACCTCGGTAGACAGATATCCACAGAGACCGACATCAGCCATCCTAGTGACCGACACTAGCTGACTGAAGACCGATGTTGGTAGAGAAGGACCTACAAAGATTGAAGTCAGCAGTATATCAACCGATGCCGGTGACTGTGTGTTCGACACAGCAGGCCGAGACGAGACTGAATTTAGGTTTCAGTTCTAGACTTGCAGAAGATCAGGGTTTTAAGACCAAATTTTAATATTCTTTTATTTGTATGAGAGAAGACTGTAATTGTAATTATCTGAACAAGTGATAAGATATTTGATTGCTATTGAGAGATTATATTGTGATTTATTTATTCATATTTGATATTATTTTGGCAAAAGTGTATCTTTGTTCAGAGTTATTTGTGTTTAGATATTCCCTACTGAAAGGGGATACTACATGGAAATAGTATATTTTCACTAATTTATACATCATACAATTTAGTGCATTAGTAGTTACGGTTACTCAAAGTTGGTCTCTCACATAGATTTGGACATGGTTGGCTCTATGACAAAAGTTTATGAAAAGGCAATTGAATGGCATTGTATCTCACACACATGAGATTTTTAGGATAATTGCATCATAAAATTAGATTCTCTTATATGAGGAGATCATTTGGTCCAAATTTAAGATCTTACAAGTAAGTGCAAAAGAATTTATTTAGGTACAAAAATGGCTACTCATGCATATTGATAGGGTTCCCATAGTCATGTTTGAAGGTGTTAAAGCTCAATAAAGATCAACGATGCACGTTATCTCCAAGGAGTCAAGAAGTAGTGAGATGAGGATAGGTACACAATGTTTAACATCTTATCAAAGTTACATGATAAGGATCCAATGACAAGTGGGAATTCATATGATTTGATCAATAATGAACATCGATCATTAAAGTTATGCCTAATCTATAGAGATCAATGGAGTGCATTGAGTCAAATTTCTTAGATTACACAAGATGAGGTCAACATAACAGATGTTTGAAATTTATCTTTGGAATTCTATGCATTAAAGATCAAATAAGATCGATGGTGTGAGACTCATCCTACACTGAGATTCTATGAGATTCGAGCATTGTGTTTGAAGGTTAACTATGATCATTGCTACTCAAATATTTGAATTTAACATAGGAAAAATTAGAGATCTATATTTTGATCATATCTTTAGATAGAAGATGAATTTTTAATCTAGTAAAATTAAAAGTGGTAGAGGACTCCATGGCACATCCATTGAACCTAATTTGAAGATATAGAAATGTGTGTAGATAAATTTATTGAGCCTAGAATTTAATTGTGCATTCTATTTTTTTAAAGTGACTCATCAAGGATATTCAAGTTTGTGTTGATGTTGTTTCAATGTCTCACAATGAATTAGCTATTAGGTAGTATTTTATATTCTATGAGGATGTTTCGTATGGATACAGAAAGTGTGATCAATATGTCTTGAGTAGGAACAAAGCTTAAGGAGTTGATTGTGTATTCATTCATGGTGAATGTGTGCATAAGGTCTATGTTTGAGTTGTTTGAGTTATTTGAGCATATGTAGAGGCGAGATATGTTGATTGTGATCATTTGAAGATGTCCTAGGGGACATAAGGAGTGGAATTATGTAATTGAAAGTGGTCATGTGTTCTTTTTTTTTCTCAAGGGTGATTTATATGGGTGAATATGTCTCCATGAAACCTATAAGAGTTACAAGTGTTTTTTTAAAGGTGTAGCTTCTTAAGGGTGACCCATAGATGCTATGGCCAAATTATGTAGATTTTATTAAGACTTATCTTCGTATGATATATGTCTTAAGGATTAAGACATGCCTAATGGCCAACCAAGTTGGTGATTATAAGATTACTCTATAAATAGTGGAACCAAAGATGTTGGGTTCTAGACTTTGTGAGAGACTTGGGAGAGTTTTGAGAGAGACTTGTGTGTATTAGGGAGTGAAGGAAGGGTAGAGTGTCTTGAGGATGAGATGAAGAGAAGATCAGTTTGAGGATTGTTTGTATAACCTATAGGTCATAATTTTGTTTATGTAATAGTGATCTTGTATTTTGAATGTGTGTGAAGGTGAAGAGAGATACAATATGGTCCATCATTAAGTATTGTTGGCATTAGTTTAGAGGTGGAAGTGTTTTATAGGTTTTATTTTAGTATCTTAGCATCTAAAGTGGTTTTAGCCTCCTTGGAAGGTAAAACTTTCTAAAAAGTTTGGTTGTTATTTTATCCCAACTAGATAGGTGTGTTAGCACCTTGTGGGATTGGAGTCTCACTAAATAGGAATTGTAGTTCCTTGATTAGTTATAGTTGGTCTAAATTAGATATTTTTATTATAATATAGTAGTCCAATTGTAGGTTCTTGTGGGTTTTATTCCCTAGGAGGGTTTCCCACATATGTCTAGTGTCATGTTATTAATCTTAAATTATCTTTCTTGCTCATTGATATGAATATTCTTTATGTTTCATGAATGATTATGGTAGCTGATTAAGTATTAGAAAAGATCAAAATTGAAGTTGGATAATTTGGGCTCACTAATTCACCCCCCCCCCCGCTCTCAGTGATTATATCTTTAATAATTAGTATTAGGGTGAGATCCTTTGGTAAATATTATCATCTTGAAGGTGATCTAAGGTACAATGGCTAGTCAGAATATGCAAGGTGGTGTTGTAAAAAAGTCCACTAGGTTAGCCTTTATGCTTAGTCACGTACTTAGCTATCAAACCAAGTTAGTTCTAGACTTGATGGAGCTAGGCACAAGGATAGTAAGGTCTATAAAACAACATTAAATCATAATATGGTGATGTCATTAGTTTCACACAAGGTTTAAGCCTTGTGCACTCACCTGAAGCTTAAAAATGAAGGGATCAGGCCTACATTAGGCTAGTTGCAACATGGCATAACCTGAGATTCAAAGGGACTTAGTCATTAATTAGAGGGGTTTAGCAGGCCTTTTAGTGCTAAGTCCTTCAAGGAGAGTTCAATAAGAACAATCCTTCTTAGTGTAACAAGTCCTAAGGTGCAAGTCCATGCTTATCTAGGTAGGGATTTTAGTGGTGTAAGATGGGAGAAGAACTAATATAGGGTCCTTCGAGTACTTAGATAGTGAAGGGATATTTTGGTTTTAACTTTTCATCCTCTAGGTATTATTCTAGGTGTAGGTCTTAGAACCTTGATGCATTTTGGTTCCAACACTTAGTGCATTATA